>BQNB010042613.1:0-18218 GCA_026074375.1 Tanacetum coccineum
TCCATCCTTCATCCTTTTTTGCGAAAGATGTCATGGTAAATACTTGATACTCTGTTAATAGTTCGTGCCGAAGAGTCGCATTGGCGTGTACATATGGCTAAGAACTCTTCATTACCTCTAATCGTGTATTTGATCACTTTGAATTTGTCTACTTTGTATACTCCTTCATTGGGTTGCTCATTATTTATTTTCTCGGATTGAGGTGCGCCACTTAGATCAATACCACTCAATTTGTCAGCGTCCCTATTATTTTCATTATGGTGGGCTTTATCCCTTTCATTACTAATATTCAAATAGGGTTTGGGGAATAAGTCGTTAGGAGGGTTCCCGTATTCATGCTCCTCCCATTCTTCATCGCTCGAAACATCATCATTCAATAGTCCTTCCTCTTTTCCTATTTCTATCCAGGTATATAATAGTGCGTGCTTAGTTGTCTCGTCTACTTTTTTGTGGTCCTTAAACTTTGAGTTCCTCCAAGTTATGAATTCGAGTAGATCGTGACCTTCTTCATCATCGTCGCACATCTTATCATAATTGCTAGCACATGATAAGGGATAAAATTTCTTGAAAAACTTCTTCACTAATTCTTCCCAGGTGGAAATATTCCCATCTCCCTCGTTAATCCACCACTTTTTCGCGTCCATCGAAAGTGAGAGAGGGAATGATTTCAAGCAGAGTTAAAAAGGGTCCACACCGGATATTTTGACCAAGCCTAGTATTTCAAGAACTTTGCCGATATGCTTGATCACATCTTCTTCACACCTTCCGCTGAAAGTATTATTTTGTAGTTCTGTTAATAATTCCTTACTAAATTCGAATTTCACGTTGCTTTCGTCCCTTGGTTTAACAAGATTTTTTTCATGAGATTTATTCAGAATAGGTTTTGCCATTGCTCATCAATCGGTTTCCTAAAATTAAGCGCAAATAATCAGTAGGATGTACCCTTGGGGAAGGGAACACATAAAATAGGAAATCAATAATAAAAAATTACTACCGTTACTTTATCAGTTGACAGATACGCCGTATTCAATTAGTCTAAATACGCCGTATAGGTCTGTTGAATACCAGTACGCCTTATTGAGTTCTCAGAATACGCCGTATTGTTTAGAAAAACAGATACGCCGTTTAACACCCCCAAATTCATCACGCAGCGGAACCAACAGTTTGGGTGTTAAGTCATAGCACAACAACATAAGAATATAAAGAACGACTCAAAAGAGACGTTTAAATAATTACATTGTCCCATTCATGTAAGATCAGAGTCGAAAATTTGTCCACAAGATCATCACCATACAACATCATAACATAAGTTTTAAAATCATAACACAAAGTATTTTTAATGAATGGAACCAAAACAAGTTTAGTCAAAACATTTCGCGCTAAACTCCATTCGCCACTCCAAGCCATCAACCCTGATTACCTAATATAAAACATGCTAAAAAGTCAACGAAAACGTTGAGTGAATCCTTAGAGTTTATATGAAATAAAGAGTGAACACAAGTATTTTTAATCATCGAAAACTTGTGGATCAAACAAGTTATAATCACTAATGCATTAAGCTCATGCCACTGAAACGTTAACCAACATATTATAAATATGTAATCAATTGCCCCACAACTAGGTAATATTGCAATATACCTAAAGAAATTCTCAATACAAAATGTCCTTTAGGGGTGATCGCGCCATGGATGTCACAACCCCAGACAGGGCAGTCACGGCCCAATAGATCTACTTAATGTACTAGCGCTCACCCATCATAGGTAATTAACAGTGCATGAAATTAGGGGGCCTTTTTGCAATAGGTACTTATGCAATTAGTTCACAATCGGGACCAGCATACCGAAAATCACTTGTGTTCAATTTATAAAACTAGCATGTATCTCCCTCGCGGGGTTTATAAAAACATTTATAAGTAGAAAGGCGAGGCTATGAACTCACCGAGATATCAAAGAGATCAGAAGTATAATAAGTCTTGAACAAGATAAAATCCCTTACGCACCACCTAAAATACGTGACGCGTCTTAGTATAATATACAAGTAAAAATAATACGTAAGAAAAGTTTGACGAATATAGGATATGTTCCGAGATAAGCATGGCATTCCACTAGAACTTCCCCAAATCCTTTTTAATCCCAAAATGACTTGTGATCTGGTCTTATAGGTAAATGAACACCTACTAAGTTTCTGCTTTTAATTTTTATTTTATCAAAGTGTACTATTTCGTTTTTTAATTTTGAAGACTTGACGTAAAAACTTAGTTTTGATTTTAACTCGGACTTCTATGGACTCATATATCTAGCTATCATATTGTTCCTAATGTGAGACTTTCATCCTAGAAAGATCTTTGTGTCTAGGTTCAAAAATGTAAGGACTCATCATATACAAAGTTCATAAACTATATGAAAAGACCTGTTTTACCCTGACGAGTCTCGAACGAGCGGGAAGTACTCCTAAGCACCTCCTAAAAGACGTGACGCGACTTAGTACGTAGAAAGAAACAATACGTAAAAATTAAACAAGTGATCATGAGATGTGTTTCCAAGATAAGCATGGCATTCCACTAGAACTTCCCCAAATCTTTTTTAATCCCAAAATGACTTATGATATGGTCTTATAGGTAAATAAACACCTACTAAGTTTCGGCTTTTAATTCTTATTTTATCAAAGTGTACTATACGTTTTTAAATTTTGAGACTAGACGTAAAAACTCGGTTTCTGATTTTGACTCGACTTCATGGACTCATATCTCCTAGCTCACAAATGTTCTAAATGTGAGGCTTTCACTCCTGACAGATATGGTATGTCTAGTTCCAAAAATGTAGAAGACTCATAATCTACAAAGTTTTCATAACTATGTGAAAAGACTGTTTTACCCCTGGTTACCCAAAACAGAAAGTTTCCAAAAATTTTAACTGTTTTACCCCTGGTTACCCAAAACAGAAAGTTTCCAAAAATTTTACCCTTTACGGAAATGGCCATAATTCATAAACCATGATAGCAATGAAGGTGAGGCCAAATGATATAGCTTCCTTATGATGTCTACCACTGACCAAATCTTTAAAACCTAACATTTTATTGCAAAAACATGGAGTTTAACTCGTTTTCTAATCCTAGGTCCAGATTTGACCTATTTTCTTATTTTGACCATAACTCCCTCATCCCAAGGAGTTGGTTGGGAATCCAACTATCCTATGATGCCAAGACATATATCTATCCAGACATGTAATTTAGTCATAGGCTCCAAGCCAAAATATTTCTGCTATAACACGTTTTTGCTACTGTTTCAAAACAGTCCTAAATATTTACTCTAAAACCCATCCAAACATCAATCCTAACTCTAACCAATCACATGCAATGTCATACCAAGCTCTTAAACACAAATCATACATCATATAAACATGCATTTCCAGAATTAAACATCAATTTTCATGGATGAAAAGTAAAAGAAATATCAAAGATCAAGAAGTAACCTTACTAGAAAATGATTTAGACAAGAAAATCAAAACCAACAAACACTTCCTTCTTGTTAGGGGCTGAGTTAGACCCACTCCAACACCATAAATCTTGACTCACAAGGGTTCAATACACCCTAAATAATAATAGTCCAAGATCCAACCTAGTCTTGATTAAAGTCTTCCATTAAGACTTCAAGAACTTCTTCAAAACTTCAAGAAAATCTACCAAACTTTGCAAGCAACTCAAGGATGATGTTGTGATGTTAAAAAGAAGAAGAAAATTTTTGTAAGATGATGGTGGTGGTGGTGATAAAATCAGCAGCCATAAAGCCAAGAGAGGAGGAGGAGATTTTAAGGTGATTACTCGAGAAAATATGAGGGTAATTTCTTTTAAAGAAATCTTCTCGTTCCCAAGTGTATTCCGGACCTCGCCTTGAATTTCATCGAACTTTGACAATGGGAATTCGACTTTGCTTGAGCTGCTTCACTTCACGGTCTATGATTTCTACTGGTTCTTCAATAAAGTGCAATTTGTCGTCGAGTTGGATCTCTTCAAGAGGGATAACCAAGTTTTCATCCGCCAGGCATTTCTTGAGATTCGAAACATGGAAGGTGCTATGAATTCCACGGAGTTTATCAGGAAGCTCCAGCTTGTATGCCACGGGACCAATTCTTTCTAATGATTCTAGAAATATGCCCAATGTACCGTGGAACTCAACTTACCATGTTTACCCAAAGCGAATTACCCCTTCACCAAGGAGATACCTTTAACAAGACCAATATCACCCACTTTGAAATATCCCCTCGTTTAGCGTCTGACATCCGCATGAACTTTTCTGACGGCTTCCTGGCAGTTAGCAACCGATTCCTTGATTTGAGCAATCATTTCTGTAACTCTCAGATCATCGAGCCAGTGAGTTGGCTATCACTAACTCTTCACCCAGCAAACGGGCCGTTCCTACAGCTTTCGCCCCATATAAAGCTTTAAATGGCGCAGCTTGATGCTCGACATGATAACTGTTTTATTGTAGGAGAATTCGAGCAATTATAGTGTCGATCCATCAACTACCGCAAATCAATACGCAAGCATAGTAACATGTCCTTTAGTGTTCCTGATAGTACTCTCACTTTGACCATACAGTCTTATGGTGGTAAGGCGGTGCTCATATCAGCTTTGGGTATTCCCATCGCTTCTTGCAGTGAATACCAAAATCTTGATGTAAACAAGCTGTCACTATCAGAGATAATATGACATAGTATGCCTTGTGCTTTACATACAAAATCTTTTAAGTATAATTGGCGAGTTTCTATGCTGTCAGTCTTCGTTCATGGGTAACCAACAAGAGCAGATATTGTAATTGGTCAACAATAACCCAGATGGAGTCATAACCACTTGGCGTTCTTGGAAGTCCTGAGACAAAATCCATGGTTATTTTCTCCCACTTCCACTCTAGGATTTTAGGTTGTTGGAGTAGACCGGATGGATTTTGGTGCTCCGCCTTTACCTTGGCACAGGTTAGACATTTACTAACATAGGTGGCAATCTCAGCTTTCATGTTTGGCCACCAATAGAGCTTCTTTAAGTCTTGGTCCATCTTGTCTGACCCCGGGTGAATGGAATATTTAGATTTGTACGATTCATGCATGATCAATTCCCGTAATCCCCCAAACAACGGTAACCAAATTCGCCCTTCAAAGCATTAGATTCATAAACTGTCTTCAAATATCGGCTTGATCCCCTTCCAAGATTTATAGCTTTCACGTTTTCCCTTTTTAATTTATCGCCTCAGTCTGACATTGTAGTAATTCTCTCATGTTAATTGGTGTGTACCGTCATTACCAAAGATCTAACCCTTATTGGTTCTCTGTCCTTTCGACTCAGGACGTCGGCCACTACTTTGGTCTTACCAGGATGGTAACGGATTTCACAATCATAGTCACACAAAAGTTTAATCCATCGCCGTTGTCTCATGTTGAATTCCTTTTGATCCAGAATGTACTGTAGACTCTTATGATCTGTGTACACAGTACACTTAGTACCATACAAATAATGTCTCCAGAGTCTAAGTGCAAACACTACAGCACCCAGTTCTAAATCATAGGTCGTGTAGTTTTCCTCATGCTTCTTCAGTTGTCAAGAGGCATACGCAATCACCTTTCCCCTCTGCATCAGAATAGCTCCATAACCCTTGTGCGACGCATCACAGTATACAACGAAGTTCTCAGTTCCCTCAGGCAAAGCTAGGATAGGAGCGGAGCATAACTTCTGCTTCAAGGTCTAGAACACTTCATCTTCTTCTGTACCCCATTCATACTTTTTGTTCTTCTGGGTTAATTTAGTTAGAGGCTTGGAAATTAACGAAAAACCCTCGATGAATCTTCGGTAATATCCGGCTAAACCTAAAAATTGTCTTACTTCTGTCGGTGTTGTCGGTGCAGACCAATTTCGGATAGCCTCAACCTTCGCAGGATCCACGTAAACACCTTTATTGTTGATCACGTGACCGAGAAATTGTACCAACTCAAGCCAGAAATCGCACTTCGAGAATTTGGCGTACAATTGCTCTTTCTTAAGTAACTCTAAAATGATCTTCAAATGTTTTTCATTCTCTTCTTTATTCTTGGAGTAGATAAGTATGTCATCAATAAATACGATCACAAATTTATCGAGGTATAGCTTGCACACTCGATTCATTAAATCCATGAATACCACAGGAGCGTTGGTTAGACCAAACTACATTACTTGAAATTCATAGTGACCGTATCTAGTCCAAAAAGCTGTAATGGGGATATCTTCTTCGGAGTTGGTGATAACCAGACCGCAGATCGATCTTTGAGTATACACTAGAACCTTGAAGTTGATCAAACAGGTCGTCAATCCTCGGGAGTGGATACCGATTCTTGACGGTCAACTTATTTAGCTCGCGATAATCGATGCACATACGGAATGATCCGTCCTTCTTCTTAACGAACAACACTAGAGCTCCCCAAGGTGAAGAGCTCGGGCGAATAAACCCTTTCTCTAATAGTTCCTTCAATTGATCTGAAAATTCTTTCAATTCGGACGGTGCTAGACGGTATGTTGCACGTGCGACAGGTGCGGCTCCAGGCACAAGCTCAATTCTAAATTCAACTTGTCGAGGTGGTGGGAGTCCTGGCAAATCATCAAGAAACACCTCAGGAAAGTTACGAATCACTGGCACGTCTTGCAACTGTTTCTTTGACGGTTCTTTCTCTGTAACTTGAGCTAAGAACAACTGGGATCCCCTTTCTATGTATTTTCTTGCTTTGATGCAGGATATCACTTTTAATCATGATGCACCACTATCACCCTTAACAACTAATGTCTTGTTCTTGTAGGGCACATGTACCTCCTTCTTACCACACACGATGAAGGCATCGCGTTTTACCAACCAATCCATTCCAATTATTACATCGAATGTACCCAACTCTATTGGTATGAGATCAATGTCAAATAAGTGGTCAAGTAAATTCAGAGTACAACCCTTCAGAACAGTGTTGGTGCATACCACTTTTCCGTCGGCTAGTTTGACTTCGTAACTAGTATTTAATTTGGCTGGTTTAATATCTAGTAAATGGCTAAATCTAACATCCACAAAACTTTTATTCGCACCCGAATCAAACAGTATTATAACATAACGATTATTCAATAAGAACGTACCAGTCATGACATTTGGGCCCTGGTTGTGTTCAGGATCACGGACGACATACGCTTGACCTCGCACGTTTCCACCTTGTCGATCAGCTCTCTTTGGGCATGCATTGCTCTTGTGGCCTCTCTCACCACATTCATAACAAACTACAGCTAATTGAGCATTGGTACCAGAAGCCACATTCCTGCTTCTGCAGTCCTTTTCCTTGTGTCCCATTTTCCCACAACTGTTGCACTTTGGTGGGCACTAATCAAAATGACATATCCCACAATGGTTACATTTGGGAGCAAGCCCAGTTTGGTTTGCTCTCGCATTTTGAGTAGTGGTCAGAGCCCTAGCATTCCTATGTCTTTAATTGTTGTTCTGGTTGTGGCGGTTGTTGTTCCGGTAATTTCTCTGGTTGTTGTTGTTGCCACCCTGATTGTTGTTGTTGCCACCCTGATTGTTGTTGCTCTCCCACTTTCTCTTGTTGTTATCAGCAATTCTTTCAGCTTTGGCTTTGTAACTTCCTGCTTCCATATGTATGAGCAATTCGGATATGAGCCATTCGGCGAATTACTGACAGCCCTCATTAAAAAAACGGTCTGGAAGAATGGTTGTGTTCTCCAGGGGGAGAGCGCGAGGGTGAGTTAGCGGGTTAGGTAAGTGGGTTGTGGGGGGGGGGGGGGGGGGGGGGGGGGGGGGGTATATATAGTCCATGGTGTTACGGTTTATGGGAGAGGGTGTGTGGAGGTTACTGGTGGATCCACTACTGCGGGCTTGATCTCTTTGTTGATAATTTTTACTTCTGTCTACTGCGCACTCGACCTAAGGTACAACTGAATTGGTCAGATGCTATAGATAGCCTACAGTATCTCATGGGTGCCAATCACGCAAGGCGAGCGCATTTATCAACTAGATGCGGACCGTGGCTGGGTGCGTAAGCTCTACATGGCTTATACAGAGAGGACTTCATATAAGCAGATCAACCACTACGCAGAGGCTACAGGTCGGTTGCTCCTCTATCATGTACGGCATTAGCTTCGTATGACAAAGATACAACACTAGCGTGTGGAGGCTGAGGAGAAGGAGTTGCTGAGCAGCTGCATCAGTATTTATTCGCTATGCATTCAGAGAACTATTGCGATCTATACCACCTCAAGATCGCGCCAGAAGAGAGTCGCCTCCACGATGACTCTTAGCCAGCCATAGATCGAGATGCTGCATCAACTCATGAACAGATGTAGCACACAAGCAACATTAACCATTGTAATAGTAGCTCGTCTAGCTAACATCAAATCAGGGTTGCCGATACTCAGCTCAACATGCTGAATAAACATCCTTCGTATGCTACTTCAACTAACATACAGAACCGAAATTTACAGGAAATATTCATATCACAACACTCGTCTCTCAGACATTCATAACTTAAAGCAAGATAGTTTCCTATGCAGGCGCGCACATCACTCAGCTGACTGCAGAAATGGCGAGACTGATCAATACCACATTTCATGACTGGGACTTAACTAGCCGACCTCAAGCTAATGTAACCATTGTGGGATATGTCATTTGATTATGCCCACCAAAGTGCAACAGTGTGGGAAAATGGGACACAAAGGAAAAGACTCATAACAGGAGGGGCTTCTGGTAACCTAATGCACAATTATCTGTAATGTTATTATGATGTGGTGAAGAGGCCAACAAGAGCAATGCAGTGCCCATAAAGAGAGCTGATCGTACAAGGTGGAAACGTGCGAGTTACAAGCGTATGTCGTCCTGTGTTCCTGAGATACACAACCAGGCCAAGATTTCATGACTGGTACGTCTTTATTGAATAATCAGTTATAGTATAATACTAGTTTGATTCGGTGCGAATAAAGTTATGATTGTAATTAGGAGCATTTACTAATATTAATCCACCAAATTATTACCTATTACGAATCAAACAAGCCGATACGAAAAGTGGTTATGGCACCAACACTGGTCTAAGGGTGTACTCTGAATGTTACTTGAACGCACTTATTTTGACTATTGATCTTCAAAACCAATAAGTTGGGGTACATTTCGATGTAAATAATTGGGAAATGGATTGGTTGGTAAAAACGCGAATAGCTTCAATCGTGTGGGGGTAAGAAGGAGGTACATATGTGCCCTAACAAGAACAAGACAATTTAGTTTGTTAAGGTGAAGCTGGTGCATCATGATTAAAAGTGATATCCCTGCATCAAATGCAAAAGAAAATACAAATAGAAAGGAGCCAGTTGTTCTTAGCACAAGATTACATGAGAAATGATACCGACCAAAGAAACAGTTGCAGAGACCGTACCATGTGTTGTTGTGGTGTGTTTGGTATGCGTATCTGTCCGTAAGGTATTTCTTGATAATGTGCCAGGACTGCCACCAATCGACAATTGAATTTTAGAAATTGAAGCATATGCTGAAGAACCACCAGCACCTTCGCACTGAGCAACTTACCGTCAGCACGCGTCCGAATTGAAAGAATTTCAGATCAATAGAGGAAACTATTAGAGAAAGTTGTTATAATTCGCCCTGAGGCTCTTCACCCGGGGAGCTCTAGTGTTGTTCGTTAAGAAGAAGGACGGATCTTCCGTATGTGCATCGATTATCGCGAGCTAAATAAAAGTTTGAACGTCAAGAAGTCTGATAATCCACTCCCCGAGATTGACGACCTGATTTTGATCACACTTCAACTGCAAACCTCACGCTCATGTTGGATACTCAAAAGAAATCGATGCTGGCTGGTCTGGTTTATCACCAACACCGAAGACAATCAATCCCCAGTTGACAGCTAGTGTTGGACTAGATCGGTCACTATGATTTACAAGTAACCTGATAAGTTTGTCTAGCGACCAACATGCTCTTGTGGTATTCATGGATTTAATGATCGAGTGTTCAGAGCTAGTTAACCTCGATAACTTTGTGATCTCTGTTATTTAGTGACAACTTAATCTACTCCAAGAATAAAGAAGAGAATGAAAAACAAGTTGAAGATCAATTAGAGTACGTTAAGAAGAGCATGTACGACAAATTCTCGTAGTGCGATTTCTGCTGAGTTGGCTACAAGTTTCACTGGTCACAGTATCACAATAAAAGGTGTTTACGTGATACCTGCGAAAGGTTGAGCTATCCATAAATTAGGTCTGCAACCGACAACGAACACCGCAGAAGTAAGTACAAATTTTAGGTTTAGCCGGATATATTACGCTGAAGAAATCAACCGAGTGGTTTTGTCGTTAATTTCCAAGCCTCTAACTAAATTAAACCCAGCAAGAACAAAAAGATGAATTGGGGCTACAGAAGAAGATGATAGGTGATTCTAGACCTTAAAGCAAAAGTTATGCTCCGCTTCATATCCCGCTATGCCTGAGGGAACTGAGAACTTCGTTGTATACTGTGATGCATCACACAAGGTTATAGGGAGTTATGTCTAATAGCAAGGGAAAGGTGATCTGCGTATGCCTCTTGACAACTGAAGAAAGCATGAGGAAAACTACCACACCTATGATTTATGAACTGGTGTGCTGTAGTGTTGCACTTAAGACTCTGGAGAGCATTATTTGTAATGGTACTAAGTGTATCTGGTGTACACAGATTCATATAAGAGTCTACAAGTACATTCTGGATCAAAGGAATTTCAGACATGAGCATACGACGATGGATTAAACTTTATGTGTGACTATGATTGTGACAATCCGTTACCATCCTGGTAAGAGACCAAAGTAGTGGCCTGACGTCCCTGAGTCGAAAGGGTCACAGAGAACCATAAGGGGGTATTAGATCTTTGGTAATGACGGTACAACACCAAAATACCTGAGAATATGACTCAATGCTCAGGACTGAGGCGATAAAAGAGGGATTACGTGAAGCTAAGAAATCTTGGAAGGCTGATGATGTCAATGGCTCGAGTATTTGGGGGGTGAGGAGGCCCGAGTCTGGGCTGTTTACAGCAGTGGGGTCAGGGCCATCTCACCTGGCTCTGCTTCTATAGACATGGTTCCCCAAATTACGGATCACGCTTGTGGTCCTACCGTATGCTGTCGGGGGATCTATACCGGACCACTCTGATACTATGTCGTCATCCTTCTCGGTCAGACATCTACAAATGATCTCCTCTGAGTCAATCAACCGTATGCTAGGCATCAACAAGCACTGGACTACAAAGCGTACTCTAAGAAACCGCTCTATTGGTGCAGCCAAACCAACATGACTTATGCTCATATGCGGTCTTGGTCAATGTCAGCTATCGCCAATCTCTTCGGCCATGAATCTATCAATCATGAAGAAAACTCAATGGTAATTCATACAATGGTATAACCATAACATGTAAAATGCAATCAAATCCAAGCAAACAGAAATAATCACACATGTATAATAAACTAGAGAAAAAAAATCAAAGCCCAAAAGAGATCACCACACATCATAAAATAATCAAGGATATGTAATTCTCATCCATCACAAAGATAGCACAAGGTTCATTGTTTTACCAAAACATTACTAAGACATTACAATCATAAGTACCAAGTCTAAAACCGACAGCCCGTTATAGGTGATTAGCAAAATAAAGGAGACTACAATGATCCAACACAACGAATGGATAATGTGGGGATATCCAAGTGGCTATGACGGCTGTAGTCACTAGTGAGTAGCAGTATCATCGCCCGTCATTTCTATGGCACAGCTCTAACTATACATGGGATCATCGTGTCGAGGAATGATGGAGATAATGACTGGAATAATGAATCATCAGGGTTAGCACATCAACATGCCCACTGGAGCCTGTAGGTGCCATATATGGTCTTTCATGATAATGACATGAACTGTTGTGAGTGCCACTGAACCTATAGGACCACTGTCTCAGATTATAGTGGTGCCCATGACGAAGCGATCAAAATCCCTTTGAGTAGATACTAACATCGTCTACAATTTTCCTATTTCTTCTCGGAATCTCCCTCAAGTTTCTAACTCTCGAACATGATCTACCAATGTACACACATTCCGCCGAGTGCAATGATGACCCTTAATTTCACTATCTTACAGTCAAGTTCCAAATACTGCCAAATATTATCCATCAACCTTAGCCTTTTCAGGGGCTGAGTGTTCAATGTTAGCCCATCAAACATTTGTTGAGATAAGGCCCATGACCTGGCGAGTGTAAAGTGTTGACATCCCTTCCTGTAGGCCAGAGCATAAACCTGCCGAGAAGGTCCACACCACATAGACAGTGACCCGAGAATGGGCGCAACCGAATAAGGTACCGCTAGTGATGTACCTACGATATCAGCCTCAGCCTCCTTCTCATAGATCATCAGGAGTAGGACGAACTGCCAATACTCCTCGGACTCGGTGTTCTAAATCAGAGTGGTTGGTAGGTTAAGGGGATCAGCCTCCCATAAGGGTTTGATGACCTCAGCATCATCATCATCATCATTTTCTTCCTCCACCTCTTCTTCCATCTCTGGATCTTCTTCCTCCTCTTCTTCTTCATCATCTTCGAGTATCCATCCATTCATTGTTACTCTCTGGTCTGCGGATTTGTTGGTGAGGTGCAAATTTCATATTTTTAAATAGGAGGGCCGGGGGGCTGCGGTCCGAGGGTATACGAGGTTTGGGCGTCTTCCGATGGCGTCCTCGGGATATCCGCAACATGAGGGTTAGGGAGGTGAGGTAATGTATTTTGTGCCATGATAATCGTAAATCACGTAAAAGTAATTACTTAATGTCACTATATCAATAAAATATTATATGAATAATAACTGAATGCAGAAGATCAGGGGGGGCAAAGCATGACGAGTGCTTCCGAGAAAACAGAACGTGTATGATCGTGATAATAAACCAAATATGAATGATAATATTTGTATATGTATAAGTGAATTCATTTGTATGATACATTAATAAGCAGAATAATGATTTTTTCAATGTTTTTTTGAATAAGCATGATAATCGATATATATCTTAATATATCATAATATTTATCATATAAATATTTTAATAGCAATGCACCCGAAACGTGCATAAGTACTTAAATAGGAATCATAAGCTTGACTTGGACGAGGGCCACGAGGAGTCTTAGCGCGCGAAAGAAAAAAAGTTATAGTTTTTAGGTTTTTGAAAAAATGACCTAGTGTCTTTATAACCTTAAGCTCTGATACCAATCAATTAACACGCGGTCCAAATTCCATTACTCAGCGGAACCAACATTTGGGTGTTAAGTGAAATCCACAACAACATAAGAATAAAACAGAACGACTCAAAAGAGACGTATTAAAAACATAACTTGTCCCATCCAAAACCAAACCCAACCCACACAACCACACCACACCAGCCCAACCCCCCCACTCCCACAATCACCAGCCGGGCGGGCCGGGGACACACAGGCGGGGGCGGGCCACGGGGCGCGGCGGCGCGGGGCCGGCGCTGTGGGGAGGGGGCGGTGGGAGGTTTCTGGCGGGTGGGCGGTGGGGGCGGCTTGGGGCGCGTACACATCGGGGTATTCGCGTGCGGGGGGGGGGGGTAGTTTTTGGGGGGTGGTGGGGTGAAACAGATGGTAACTATAAATTTCGTGGGTCTAGCGTGTTGGTTATTTTAGGTGGGGGTGGGTGGGGGGGGGTGGGAGGGGGGGGTGGTGTCATATATAGGGGAGAGGGGACGTGAAGGAGAGTGATCGGATGGAGGGGGGGGGGCGACAGGGCGTGGCTAGGGGGGGGGTGGGTGGGGGGGGGGGGCGGCAGGCACGGCAGATATAGAGAGGGGGGGGGGGACGAGAGTCACAAGAAGGACGGGAGGGGGGCGGTAGGCAGGAAGAGTTGGGAGGGGATTGTCAAGTGAGGTGGAGATACATATTCATAAAGGGAGGGAGAGTGGAGAAAATGTTTTAAGGGCGATCGATGGAATCCGCGCTGAAATAGTCCCCCATATCTACGAGCGCAAGAGGGGGAGGCAACATCATAACATAAGTTTTAAAATATAACACAAAGTGTTTCAATGAATGGAACCAAAACAAGTATAGTCAAAACATTCGCTCTAAACTCCATTTACACACTCCAAGCCATCAACATGATTACATGAGTAATAAAAATGCTAAAAAAGTCAACGAAAACGATGAGTTAAACCATAAGAGTTTATAAGAAATAAAGATGAACACAAGTATATTTAATCATCGAAAACTATGGATCAAACAAGTTATAATCAATAATGCATTAAGCTCAAGCCACTGAAACGTTAAACCAACATATTATAAATAATAATCATTGCCCACAACTAGGGTAATATTGCAATATACCTCAAGAATTTCTCAACACAAAATGTCCTTTATGGGACTGATCGCGCCATTGATGTCAGCAAACCCAACATGGCATCAAAGACCCATAGATCTACTTAATGTACGAGCGCTCACCCGTCATAGGTAATATAACAGTGCATGTAAATTAGGGGGCCATTTTGCAATAGGTACTTATGGCAAATTAGTTCACAATCGGGACCAGCATACCAAAAATCACCTTTTGTTCAAATAATAAAACAGCATGTACCCCTCGCGGGTTTATAAAAACATTTATAATAAAAGGCGAGCTATGAAACTCCACCAAAGGAACAATTTAGATCAGAAGTAATGACAATCTCGAACGAGAGGGAAGTACTCCTAAGCACCTCCTAAAAGACGTGACGCGACTTAGTACGTAGAAAAACAATACGTAAAATAAAAACAAGTGTCATGAGATGTGTTTCCGAGATAAGCATGGCATTCCACTAGAACTTCCCCAAATCCTTTTTAATCCCAAAATAACTTGTGATCTGGTCTTATAGGTAAATGAACACCTACTAAGTTTTGGCTTTTAATTCTTATTTTATCAAGGTGTACTATACGTTTTTAAATTTTAAGACTAGACGTAAAAACTCAGTTTCTGATTTTGACTCAAATTTATAGACTCATAACTCCTAGCTCACAAGTGTTATAAATGTGAGGCTTTCACTCCTGGAAAACTATTTATGTCTAGTTTCCAAAAATATAAGACTCATAATCAACAAGGTTTCATAACTATGTGAAAAGACTATTTTACCTCTGGTTACCCAAAACAAAAGGTTTCCAAAAAATTTACCCTTTACGGAAATGGCCATAATTCCTAAACCATGATAGCAATGAAGGTGAGTCCAAAAGCTATAGCTTCCTTAAGATGTCTACCACTGAACCAATCTTTAAAACCTAACCTTTTATTGCAAAAATCTGGAGTTTAACTCATTTTCTAATCATAGGTCCAGATTTGACCTATTTTCCTATTTTGACCATATCTCCCTCATCCCAAGGAGTTGGTTGGGCATACAACCTATCCTTGAATCCAGACATAAATATACCAAGAAATTTTGGTAATTTAAGTCATTAGGCTCCAGAGCACAAAATATTTCAGCTATAACACATTTTTTGCTACTGTTTCAAAACAGTCCCAAATATTTACTCTAAAACCCATCCAAACATCAATCCTAACTCTAACCAATCACATGCAATGCCATACCAAGCTCTTAAACACAACTCATACATCATATAAACATGCATTTCCAGAATTAAACATCCATTTTCATGGATTAAAAGTAAAAGAAAAATCAAAGAAGATCAAGAAGTAACCTTACTAGAAATGACTTAGATACAATAAAAATCAAAACCCACAAACACAAGATCCTTCTTGTTTAGGGGCTGATTGGACCTCTACTCCAACACCCTAAATCTTTACATCACAAGGTTCAATACACCCAAAAAAACAATAGCCCAGATCCAACCTAGTTTGATTAAAGCCATTACATTAAGACTTTCAAGAAATTCTCTGTTCTTCAAAACATCCAGAAAATCTAACCAAACATTCAAAGCAACTCAAAGATTGAAGTTGTTATTGTGAAAAAGGAGAAAAAAATTTTGTAAGATGATGGTGGTGGGGGAGTAAAATCGGCAGCCACAAAAAAAAAAAGCCAAGAGAGTAGAAGGAATTTTAAGGTGATGGCTACTTTTGCATTTATGGGAGTTTAAGAGAGATTGAGTGTTTTATAGAAAGTTTGTAAATGGTGTTAAGGGTGTTGAAAGGTGTGGCCCGGCCTAAGGGTAAATAAAGAGGGTTTTATCATTTTTTTTGTGTGTATAATTTAATCAAAATGTGATGTATGGGTTGGTTAAATAAAAGGTAAGGTTTAGGTAAAACGCGAGGTTTAGCTAAAATTTACGTAAACGCGAAACACAATAGAAAATGACAAGAACAAAAATTATGATCATCGGGGAGTATTATGAGAATATTAAACCACTTAAGGCACGAAGATGGAATAGATTCCTAAATACGGCTCACTTAAAGCCAAGCACGGGAAATTTTTACAAAATCGGGTAAACTTAAAATTAATGACTTCGCACAAAAATAAAAATAGAAATAAAGCTCGGGATAAATAGTGACCTTAAATACGGAATGTTACACGCCGTTTAGACTGTAAAACTTAATACGCTGTCTTGAGTAGAAGGTTTGATACGTCATATCCAACTGGTTGATACAGCGTATCAGGTGATCAGTCAGAACAAAATACTATTTAAAAACAATTAATTACAGGAATTTAAACAAAAAAATTAAACACACAATGCGAATAAATACAAATAGAATTTTAAATAATTAGATTACACTAAACTAAACTAATTAAAGCTGAAGAAAAGTCTAACTTAAAGACTTCGCTGTAAACAAAAGTGCTTTCCGGGAGACAACCCGGATTGTTATTTAATTTTTATGTGTCATGTCTTCTTGACATCAATTACGGCGTATCCGCTCCATACCATACGGCGTATTGATTGTCTGGACGTTATCAGTCCTTACTTTTTACGTGCTTTAAAAATATTATTGTCAGTTCTGGCAATACGGCTTATTCATGCACATGATACAACGCATTCACCAGTCTGACCCGTATTTAGTTTGTTTAGTTTAGTTTAAATTAACCGTAGGTACCAAGATAGGAATGCACACGTTTTTCCTATGTTTTATACAGGACCTTGGAAGCAAAGAAATATCGACGAATATTGGTGGATAATTTACAAATCTAGAGATCTTGAAGTGTTGGAGTTTTGAAACTTCAAGGAGGATGTTCAACACAATCTTGCTAATAAACTCAACATGAAGAATCTATCGAGCGAATATCAAGAGAGTTTCTCATTTTAATTCTTTTTAATTCCCGTATTTAATGTTTTATCTATACAACGAGGACGTAGTATAATTCAAGTGAGGTGATGGAATTAGAATGTTTACTTGTCCTATTTTTCACACTAAAATGCTTAAATTATGCTTAAATTAAAAAAAAAATTCAAGCATACTTTTGTGAAATTACTTGATACATAACCCGCACACAATAACCCTTGTTAGATATTGTGATTATTTAACCTTATTCGTTTCGAAATGTTTACCCAAATTCTACAAAATATGAGTGTGCCGGTGATGTAGTAGACTTTAGAACTTAGCTTGGTTTATCTATTCGAGACCGCAATGATAAGTACTATAGATTTAGATGGAGTAACTTGTTTAAATTGGTAAATTTTAGGATTAAACCCAAATATCCTTTACATGTTGCTTATTAACTAACTACACTGGTTAGTTAACTCCCGTTTAAACCCTTTGTTTACTCTCACTTTAAGAGTAAGATACCCCTAGAACAACCCGTAGAGCCAATCCTTTAGGAACTACACCAATTATTTGTTTCGTTACACCTTTACACCTTAGCCTACCCTGTTAGATTAAGTTTATTTTACAGTTGCTAGTTGCTTAAAGTGTAAAGTTTTTATTTCCCGAGTCTTGTGTCAAAATTTCTATCTTTGGTACGGTTGGAAGAATTTGCACATCACAATTAATGGTACGTCCGAAGAATGAAGGAATTATCAAAGGAATTATCCAGAATTATTATGATCGTGAAGATGGTGAAACTACACCGAGTTTTATAGTATAGTGTTAGTAAAGTAAATCGAAAAAATTAGAAAAATAGCAACAAAAAAGAGAAGGAAAGTTTGAAGATAATCGTTTCGCAACTACCGAAGGAATTATACGAAGGATCAATTATTCGTTGATACAAATCGACGATGTAGAGTACT
>BQNB010042613.1:19023-46009 GCA_026074375.1 Tanacetum coccineum
TTTGCGTCTACTACACCTGAATTATGTAACCAATTTTCAAAAATAATGTGTTCAAAGTTTAAGATGTCGATGATGGGCAAAATATCATTTTTTTTCTAGGACTAGTGATTTCACAAAGTCTCAGAGTCATCTTTTTAAACCAGTCTAAATATGCTCTAGAATCTTTGAAGAAATATGGTATGGAATCTAGTGACCCCGTGGATACTCCCATAGTGGAGAAATCCAAACTGGATGAAGATACACAAGGGAAAGTCGTAGATCCAACACACTATCGTAGAATGATTGGCACCCTTATGTATCTTATAGCCAGTAGACCAGACCTAACATTTGCTATATACATGTATGCCCGGTATCAGGCGAAGCCTACCAAAAAGCACCTCCATGCTGTAAAAAGGATCTTTAAATACCTACGAGGAACCGTAAATCATAGACTCTGGTATCCAAAGGATTATTTTATTTCTCTAACAGCTTATGCAGACATAGATCACGTGGGTTGCCAAGATACTAGATGAAGTACTTCTGGATGTATGCAATTATTGGGAGACAGACTTGTTAGTTGGTGATCAAAAAGGCAGAAAAGCGTTGCGATATCTAGTACAAAAGCTGAATATATTGCCATCTCTGGCTGTTGTGCTCAAATTCTTTGGATGAGATCGTAACTTACCGACTATGGCCTTACAGCTTACCCGAGCTATGTTCCTTGGATTCAACATAATTCTAATTATAGGTTATAACAAAAGCGCTATATTGCTCTTATGCTGCAACAATGTTCAACATTCTCGATCAAAACATATTGACATCAGATTCCACTTCATAAAAGAGCAAGTTGAGAATGGATTAGTGGAGCTTTACGATGTTAATACGAAATATCAGCTGGCGGACATCTTCACCAAAGACCTTGGTAGAGAAAGAATTGAATTTCTTATCAACAAGCTGGGAATGCGTAGTTTTACGTCGGAGACCCTGCAACTATTGGCAGATGAAACTGAAGAATAGTGGTGGTACCTATTCAAATATCCTGTATAATATGTAAAAAAAAAAATGATATTAAAAAACCATAAAAAACCATAAAGATTTTTCATTTTTCAAAAAACATTTAATAAAAACAAAAATACTAAAATATAAAATCTTTTAAAACCAAATAAAAAAATTAAAAAATGAGAAAAATATAAAAATATGTAATAATTACTTGTCCTTCTGAAAATCGATAACATTACGGGTCTTAGAAATATCAATTAATAAATGACAAACGAGGCTGTAAATAAAGTTCAACAGAAGTTCCAACTGTTTCAAAACAAGCCAAATGGCTTGCTATTATTTCCAAAACAAATAGCAACCCTGTCATCATTTTAAGAAGGCAAATAATTCCAAAAAGAAAACTTGACCGCTCAACGGGAAGTTTATTCTCGACATAAAGGTCCTACTTTATGACCATGTAATAGGTCTTTGTGTTTACTTAGCAACACCAACCCGTGCTTCTTAATACAAGTAATTGTACGTGTCAGTGTCATTTATGTGTCAAAATAAGAGAAATCCTTTATTTTATTGGTAAAAGTTATCTTTATAATGAATCAGGTGTTTTTAGTAATCCAGACAAATATATTCAAAGACAATTCGACCACGTCAAACAATACAACAACTTTTTTAAATAGAAAAACGGGTCATCATATGATGGGGAGAATGTGTCATCACAATAATCTTTAAAACGGTCTTATCAAAAGTTAAGTCACAAATAAACGGATAAAGTTTATTGATAATGATGGATCAACAATTTCAGGGGAGAGTTCATTTATAATTTAATTATAAGTGCTTTAGATGACATTTGTTCAAACTTTGGACTTATTTGAAATAAGAGACCTAGTGAGTATAAGGCATTAAACACAATTCGTCTCAATTTTGCCAACTACCCATAGTTTGTAAAAGACTTAGGAATGCTTGGAAATACTTTCATAGTTTTAAATGCCTTGAAGTTGATTCTCATGGAATAGATTTAAGCTTATCAATTCTTCAAACACGATCTCAAGTATATGTGCGTACTAGGTTCTGCTGATTCCGAGGTATCGAAACCAGCAAGGGGGAAGGAATAGATATACAAGAAAGATAATGAGTACACGTGAAAGGAATTTCATAAACGCTAATTCTTATTTTAGTAGGCCAGTCGGGAAGAAAAATGTCATAGACCACAAAGAAAATCATTGGTTTACTTGATTACTTTCGGTTGCACCTATTTCAACTACCCGGGGGTGGAGATATCTTTTAATTTCAAGTATGCATCATTTTAAGATACTAGGGAAGTTTTATAAGGACGATTTATTCTAAAGGCATGAAAAATTGGTTTTACTGATTCAATAAATGCTTCCTCAAACGGTTAATCTCTAAAGCTTATTTTTTAAAAGGAGTAGAAATATTTTTGAATAAAAGTAGGTACACATATTATTGTATAAGTATGAAGATTTCCCTTAAGTAAAGTCAAGATTGCTGCAGAATGAAAAGAGTAACATATGGACCTTTAGTTGACTTAGTGTTTCCATTTCGACTACCTTAAGAGGGAATTAATGGGACATCCCAGAGACTTAGTTGACTTTGGTGTTACAATTTATATCATCACTAATCGATAAGGAGAAATACAGACATCCGTGACCTTTAATTGACTTTGTGGTTGGCTGTATCAAATTCCCTTGAAAAGTTAATTGTGTGCTTTCGGATATTTGGGGCTTTTACATTAAGATTGCTTGATGCTGCATGAAGAAAGAGGTTTGAATCTACTCTACTCAAGAAAAGGATAGCTGTTTAGGGGGAAGCTAAGACAAACTTCTATGTAGGAGACTACGGGAAGACCTACGTCAGCTACAAAGAACCATATGATTCTTCATATGATTTTCCATCATCAGGTCTAAACCTCGTACATCATAATCTTGTGAATAAATAAAGTGTAAGTGTAGACTTAAAAGATAAGGCATATATAGTTGTTTGAGTATGAATTTTCCAAGAATTTCTTAGAAATTTTTTTTTAAATTAACATACTCATACACCATATAATACCCTCATTATTTAAGGGGGAGCGTATGTTCCAATAATCAGCTTGTTAATAATCGGAACATTTTTCTCCCCGAATACATATATATTTTAAATCAATTAATATCCAAAATATTAAAAGATTTAACATTTTTGACAAGGAGAGAAAATGTGATTAAAATATATGGCTAATAATATGATTTTTAAGATCTCAAGTGTAGGCTAACCCATATATGTGCTAAACTCTTTCGATTAATCGATGCACATATAAAGGGGGAGCAAATGGTTACGTGTGGCAGAAATGTGGAAGTACCAAAGACCGACCATTTAATTTATTGTATTGGAGTTACAAGGTGGTTAAGTTTAGGTATTCATTCCCATGATCCAGCCAGAACCGGAGGGATCTACCTAGGGATATTCCACTAGTTAGTGTAGAAGTCCTTAGGTATGAAAAATAAAAGGAGTAAAAGTGAGAATAAGGGAAAAATGCCGACTAAATGGACTAGTACTGGAAACAAAAACCCTACATGTAATAGTATGAATCTCGGTAAGCTATGAAGGGGTTGAAGAAATTAAAAAGATAAAAGTTAATATAAAGGGTGAAAAGAAAGAAGCCCACCTTACACTTAGGCAAAAACCAGGTCAATACATCTGCTGTCAAGAATCACAAACATGATTGCTGACATTGAAGACTGACATCATGGACCCAGTGATGCAATGCATAACCCTCCCTAGCCACTCAAAATCTCTCAAAAGATTTCTGTTTCATTTCTCACGAAGATTACACGCATTTCTATCAACTTTCTCACTCTGAGTTAGTTGGTATTGAAAAGGTGGCAGTCTGCTCCAGCCTTCGATCACTAAAACCAAAGTGCACATTGAGTCTAGATCCCAAGAGATCATGCCATAAACGTCATTAGTACACATGTCAAAGATTATGGCTTCTATTTCACACAATGTGAATAACGAGAAATAATAAAAAGATCCCTACGAATGTATCCTTGTGATTTTTGCTAGAACATCCGATTGATACTTTGAAATATTCATAGTGAAGATTTGGAATCCACTTGATCCAACATCAAACAAGCTCATGTTAAGGTGACTTTTTTCGATTTCTTATGAATTCAAACTGTGACAACGGAAGCAATAACGGTGCATCTATATGAAAAAATCAAACTGTTTTCCATGGATATGAATTGACGATTAATGAGGAACTTTTGAATAGCTTAAAACTCTTGATGTTTTCACAAAATCACTTTAGCAAGTGACACGTCCATTAATTTTCTCAAATCAATTTTTATTCAATTGGTGAGATAGTAACTCACTAGTTTACTCTTATCGTGTTGTTTGCTTTAAGACTTTCTGATAATGAAACATTCTGACAGGTTGATGAATCTAATACATATGTGGATAGAAAGATTCAATACTTCAGCTAGAAATCTCCCGTCAGTGATATTCTTTCTAAATTAAATCTACCTGATCATTCTAGGTGGAATCCATAGGATTGCAGTTTTACTCCAACCAAACACGGGCGAATGACAAACCATATTCGTACCCCCGCTTTATTACTAACTATTTTAATGTAGGATACTTAAATATGGTCATGGAGGTACCTGGTTTCAGCTGACTTATAGATTCATAGCCACATGCTCATACCCGACCGACAAACATAAAGACATCATGAAAGCTCAAGTACATATTTCAAGACTCATTCTGCAATACTCATTATAACCGTACGTCCGTTACTTGAAGTGACGAAGTATTAAAGTCAAAAGAATTTAAAAGAAGTTTCCGCCACTCTGATAACCGAACGTTTTTCGCGAAGTGACGAAGTGTTAAAGTTAAAGAACTTCAAGAAAGATGCATCATTAAAGCTTTCAAGCTATCAAATCAAGAAAGGTATGAGCATGTCGGTCCAAAAGTCACGAGTTCACAAGATGGCGAAAAGAGATTATGCTTGGTTGATGATCTCAAGGTGCTCAAGATCACATATTCACATACAAGTCAAGATAAAGGAACAAGCTCAAGCCTAAAGTCAATGATCACTACACAAAGAAGTAAGACAAAAGATCAACTATTACACAAAAAGGACTCAAGATCAAGACAAGAAGCTTCAACGATTAATGATCAAGGTCACAAGGAGAGATCTCTATGATCACCCCTTAGGGGGAGATTGTTAGGAACACAGAAAGTGTTGATCATTTATGAGATCTCAACGATCGTCCCTTAGGGGGAGATTGTTAGGAATTCAGTTTTTAGTGAAGTGACGACCATTATCGATCTCACAAGCCTTTTGTAAATAGATTAAAACAATATAGTAATAATTATTTAAGCAAACTGAGCCAGCCGCTTAAAGAAAATCTAAGGAAATCCCGGTTTTTGGACCTATAACTTGTAACAGTATAAATCCCTTGCACCATCCACACATTGGAGATAGTTTGGTTTAATTCATTTTCTCACAATCTTGTGTGTATTTTTCGAGTGTGTTCCCTCTCCATCCATTCTCTCACTAAGCTTTCACTCTCTAAGTTTCTAAGTGTAGTAAATTTAATATCCTTCAAAATGATAAAACAACACAAGATATATACACGATAAAGTGATTATCACAACCGTGAAGTGAACACCAACAAAACTAATAACACTTGCAGCTTCACGTCCCCTTTTACTAGTGTTCTTCATACAGGAGTGGAATGAGTTGATCACTTAAATGGATTATGAAACAAGTATAAAGATCAAAGAATATAAAATGGTTAAGAGCTAGAGAGAAAAATATTTTGGTCAAGATTTATCTAAAATGAAAACTTAAAGTTGCTATTTATAGGCAACAATTTGAGAAGTACAGAAACTTTCCTTAACCATTTGTCCACACGGATCCACGGAGTCCCCCTAAGCCTGGATCCATACCCATATGGTTTTGCTGGATCCGTTGGGTGTAGCTGGGACAACTTTTGTCTTTTTATGATTAACCCATAATCTTAACAAAATATTGTTTTGTACTTAGTACATCCAAGTTTATTAATTTCATTCTTGACGTAAAATATTCATATCACAAATAAAGGAAAGATCTATTAGATTTGGAATATTTAAGAAAGATTTTAGAAAGATTGTTTTACACTTATTAGTTTAAACTTAATTTTTTTGTCTTACATAATTAACATAACTAGCTTAATAATTAATCATGTATTTGTTTAAAATCATTTGATTTAGAAAAAGGTTTATGCAAATTATAATATTTTTTTCTTTGATCCATAACCAATGTTTAAATAATGCCATATCAACCTTAAGTATTTGTCGTCGTCAAGTAAACTTTCAAACTAAATAACTAGTTTACATAAAACTTTTAACTAAGTATGGCATATATTTGTTATTATCAAAATATGAAGATCATTAAATATAAATATCTTTTTACGCGAATATTTGTATTAACAAATCTCCACCTTTGATTTGATGATGAAAAAAATATAAACTCATGTGTATTTAAAAGTTACTAAATAAGTATTAGTGGATGAGTTTACATCTCTTCTCTCTCTTTTTGTCGAAGCAAAAAGTGTTGTAGAGGCGTTCCTTGCAAGTCTTGTTTTGACGAATGCTAAGTGACTTGGTGACAAATGCAAAGTAAAAAATAAAGAATATATTGCAAGTGCTCCCCCATGATGTATGCTCTCCCTTGCTTGGGGCACCAAGGAATCGAGCTATGGATGCGTGCTATAAAACAAAGTTAGTAGACAAGTGATGTGCTGTCGTGTAGGGTTAATTTACTGATTACCAAGTTTTAAATTTATATTTAGCCGACTTATCCTAAAACAACACTTTAACGGGCAGTGTACCCGATCGGGTGGAGTTTCGTGGTAAGTAGGGTGTCGAACACTAAGAGCGAGGTTGTTAACCTTATATTCTATCAGTATTTTAATTACTCTAATTAAGTTAATTCTAATTACTTGTTAAACCTATGCTATATACGTTTCTAATGGTAATGGGGGGTTTTCAGCCTGAGAGACTGGCACAGGTTTTATGGTGACAATAATCAATTCTAAACACAATAAACATGCAAGAAAACAATCAGAAGATAAAAGAGCGGTACAAGCCAAATGATAGAAAACCGTATTAGCCATATTAAATCCGATTAAACACTGGTTTGTTTATTTAGTGCAATGATTTCTTATCTCGAAGCGGCATATCATTCTTAAGACTTAGGCGGGACATCATCCTAAGACCTAGACACGTTGAATCCTGTCACAATTAACGTATCCGCATAAAGCATCCTTTTAGTTTAATTATAATCTATCTAAGAATTAAAGCAATGGTGATCTTGTCAAACCCTAGCCCATCAGGACTTTACCCACTTACTGTTTGACGGTATTTTATATACTGGTAATTCACTATTCAAATCTTTATCAATTAATTAAGAACATACTTGTTGAAACATTACGGGTCACCTGCCGGTCCAACTAAGCTCATAATTTAAAGACAAAGACAGAACATTATTTGTGATCCTATTGGTCCAGTAATATAAAACACGATATGGAGAGCTATCCCAGTATCTAGTTCACTTGTTAGGCGTAACTAGACCCAGTTGAATGATAGGTCGCATATTCAAACACGTAGACAAGTATCATGTGATAAACATAATTAAACTTCAACGATAAATTAAGAAATCGATTAAAAAAAACCAAACATTAAATCTTCATTAAATGGCTAATACCCTAGGGGTATTAGCCCGTAACCATTGTAATTATACAAGCGTGATCAAATAACCAAGGTAAACTAAACGTTTTACCAAACAATACCAAACAATTTAATGATTATAAGAGTATAGGAATTACACGGTGTCCTTTATGGAATCGTGATCGATGCTTGACCTTTGGTTGCTCTTCTTTTCTTCAGAAAATCATCTTTTATGTGTAAGGTATAAAGAATATGATTTTGCACACTGAAAACTCGTTTTTGAGTCTTCTATTTATAGTGTCTAAAAAGACTGGATACGCCGTATTGAGCTAGGCCAATACGGCGTATTAGGGTATTTTCCTTAAAGTGCGCGCTAAGTTTATAATCAATTAAATATTCATTCCCAAAATATAATTATCTCCGTATCTTTGAATGTCTATCCAGCTGGATACGGCGTATGGTAGAAGTTGGATACGCTGTATTGGGAATTGTTTGTACGTGTTTTTTTGTGAAGAGTTGGCGTTGATACGCCGTATCTCTTTTTGTGGATACGGCGTATTGGTCAGAAATAGGCAATATTCAAATATCATCATTTTGGCTCCAAAATATGCGCCTTTTAGCATGTCTTCACAAATCACTCCGTAATTACTGCAAATAACACTTTTAAGCAATTAAGTATAAATTCTTGCAATAATTATATAAAAGTGGGTAACTTATTCAGGATAAATGATGGTATAAATGTAACGTTATTTGATGTCATCAAATATCCCCCCACTTGAATCCTACTTGTCAGATTATATTGAAAATGTATCCCAACCGAAGTCAAGGATTTTTCTATTTAAGCACTTTTTTCGTTTTAATCACCTGTACAAGACCAAGCACCTCACGAAATATGGTAATGAAAACACTCAGATCACTTAACTAATATAGGATGTAACATTTAATTGGTATGCTCATTTGCTCGGTCGTGATTAGTTTCATATCATATGCTTGGCAAGGATACACATCTCCACACAAGAGCCTAAGGAGAAAACAAGTTAAAGGTAAATCAGTTTTTTATTATAAGGCAAAAGGGTTGATCGGTCTAACCAATCTATTCACCGATAGTAACCCACACACCACAAGCAGCTGAAGCACACATACACGACCGTAAACGACGGAATAGTTATATGTGTTCGATTATAACTTACATTCGAGTTAAACAAGGGTTTAAGGCAGAAGAACGATATAGGTTAGTATAATTACTAACTATATCACCAAAAGTAAAAACCAACAAGGAGGGCTGAATATCCACACAACACATGCCGTAACTACGGAATAGACCAGCAATTACTCGATCGTCAACCTCGTTCGAGTAAAACCTAAGGTTAGTTTCTAGGAAAAGGGAAAGTAAATTGGTTAAATTAAATTCATCACGAAACAAATAGAATAAAGCTTGAACAATTAAGGTAGTAGCTTGTATCTTCTTCCTGACCATGTCCATGATAAATACTCGAAATATATACAAATGCCCCTCGATATAGAAATGACATATACAACCTAATATATGTTTCTATAATGTTCAACTACCCAATATCCCAAACTTATAAACTTTTACAAAAGTGAGAGATCAGCCACTTTATATACAAAAACTATACATTGATGATTTTTATCCACATATCAACAGATAATCGACCTTCCAAGTATTTCATCGTTTTAAGTTTAGGCGAACCGACAATCAATACCCTTCACTTTATTATGATGCATTTCTAAATTTTTTCCATTTTTAAAACATAATATCGTTGCAATTTCACCGGTCTTCACAATCAATAATTTATCAGAAAAATTTTCCTATTAACGACTTCAACTTCGAAAATAGATACATAATCTTGAAAGTAGCAAAATACACGAGCTACATATTTTCTCATTTCATTGTGCAATTTCCCTACCTAACCGGAGATAGAAAATTTCACTTTGACACAGGAAGATTACAAAACTTTACAACAAAAGCAACTAGCAACATTGCATAAGTAGGCTTAATCTACAAGGGTAAGTCTAAGGTGTAACGAAATAGACATATTGGTGTGAAAAAGACAAGAATGGCCTCAACAAAATTTTTTTCTAGGGGACTTACTTCATTAGTGAGAGAAGCAAAGGTTACACAGGGTTTTAACTAAACTAGTGTAGTTAGTTTTGATTTAACAAACATTTAAGGCTTTTTGGTGTATACCTAAAATTTACAGTTAAAAAATGTTTCCCTCCACCTAAGTCTATAGTACTCATCGTTGTGGTCTGCCAGAGTGACGAGTGATATACCAAGCCAAGTTCTAAAGTCCACTACATCACTGGCACACTCATATTTTTGTGGAATTTTTAGTAAACGTTTGGAATGGAATAGGCTTAATTCTCATAATTTGGCATTAAGGGTTATAGTGCGCGAGGTCATGTAACTAGTAATTTTTACAAAAGTTATGCTAGATTTTTTTTTAATTTTGGCATAATTTAAGCATGTAGCATATTATTTGTAAAAGAAAGGACAAGTAGGTGTTCTAATTCTCCATCCCCTCACTTAGATTATACAACGTCCTCGTTGTATAGATAAAACAGATAAAGAATATGGGAAATAGAATTAGAACGAGGAACTCCCCTGATATGTTGCTCGGGATGATTCTCCAATTTGAGTTCTTGAGCAAAAAGTGTGTTGACGAGGCTTCAGAATGCTCGTACGAGTTCAACACACGTCTTTTTCAGAGTATACCATATCGTCGATTTTCCTTATAGCAAGGTCCTGCATAAAAGATTAGAAGACAAAAGTGTGATTCCTATCTCGGTTATACAATGGTTACAATGCAGGAAAAGAATTAAACATACAACTGTACAGGGATCAATACGCCGTATCCCAAACCCAGGAAACGCAGTATGGTTCCTGTAAAAACAATTAATTTTTTTTAAAGTACTAAAAATTAAAATACAAACTGATAACATCCAGAAACATCCATACGCCGTATCCAGAGGGGTTGGATACGCCGTATGGAGTGTCTGGGAAGACAGACTCTTGAAAATAATAATTCGAACAATTTAAAAATGACCGAGTCATCTCCTGGGAAGCACTTTTGTTTTAGCTAGTCGTTAAGTTTGACTTTTTTCTTTAGCTCGTCATTCTTTATTCTCTATTCGTGTCACCGTCCACCCTTCTCCTCGTTTTTGAAAAATTTCTTGGTAGATGTGAGATCGACTATCTTAGCTCCTTTTCTAAGTATTGTATCCGTGGTTTTTTACAGCAATGAAATCTTTGTTTGGTCCTAACGAATACTTTATAACTTTAAATTTTTTGGTCTTGCACATCCTTCCATCATCACTCACATTGTTCGGGTGGGGAATTTTTCCTAATTAGCTTCTATTTTCGTTCCACTTTTTGTGGTTGCATCCATCCCCTTTGTAGTGAGTATCCAAATTAGGTTTAGTGAATAGATTGGCAACAATGTTAGGAGGGTTTCCATATTCATGCTCCTCCCATTCTTCATCGCTTGATACGATATCATTATTAGACTCTTCATTCCCCCATCCATACACCCAAGCATGGCATAATGCGCTTTTAGTCATTCGATCAATTCCTTTATTATCACGCTTTGAATCAATCCATGCCATTAATTCATAATATCCAGGCTCCTCATTTTTGTCGTTGTTCGTGACATAATTCTTCCTATCTTGGGATAAGGGGAAGTATTTACAGAAAAACGTTCCGGCAAGTATCCCCCGGGCGGTGATTTTACTGTACTCATTACTAGACCACTACACTCTTGCAGCCCCAGTAAGAGAGAGAGGGAAAATATTTAAGTGTAGTCGATCAGTGTCAAAAATCATGATCTTGATGGGGTCTAGTATTCCAAGGAAATTGGCTATGTGCCCCAATACGTCCTCCTCTTCCATTCTGCCAAAAGTGTTATATTGCAATTCCATAAAGATTTTCTTGCTAAGCTTATTAATTGAATAGTAATCGATTTTTGCATCAATGAGATAGGATGTTGCTATAGCTTTCTTCAACATTTCATTTACTATGAGTTCTGTTATAGAATTAGTCATAGTGAATCCTTACGTCGTCAAACGGTTTCCTGAAAATAAGCATAAATTATCAGTAGGACGTGCCCTCAAGGAAGAGAGCACGTGAAACAGGAAATCGAATGCGAATTATTATTACTGTTACTGTATCAGTTGATCAATACGCCGTATTCGATTAATTTGAATACGCCGTATGGTCTGCTGAAGGTCAATACGCCGTATTGATTATACAGAATACGTCGTCTTGTATTGAAAGAACATATAAGTTGTTTAGACTATAGATCAATACGTTGTTCTGAGTGGAAAGGTCGATACGTCGTATCCAACTGGTGGATACGGCGTATCTGTTGATCTGTCAAAACAAAATACTTTTAGAAAAATAATTAAATAATGCAAGAATTTAAACACACAATTAAATCACACAATTAATTTAATTACAAACAGAGTTAAACTATTTAAATTATTTTAAACTAATGGTTAGAAATACTAATAAAATTAAAGGTTAAACTTTTTCACTCCCCGACAGCAGCGCCAAAAACTTGATGTGCTGTCGTGTAGGGTCAATTTATTGATTACCATGTTTTAAATTTGTATTTAGCCGACTTATCCTAAAGCAACACTTTAACGGACAGTGTACCCGATCGGGTGGAGTTTCGTGGTAAGTAGGGTGTCGAACACTAAGAGCGAGGTTGTTAACCTTATAATCTATCAGTATTTTAATTACTCTAATTAAGTTAATTCTAATTACTTGTTAAACCTATGCTATATACGTTTCTAATGATGATGGGGGGTTTTCAGCCTGAGACAGGTTTTTTGGTGACAATAATCAATTCTAAACACAATAAACATGCAAGAAAACAATCAAAAGATAAAAGAGCGGTACAAGCCAAATGATAGAAAACCATATTAGCCATATTAAATCCGATTAAACGCTAGTTTGTTTATTTAGTGCAATGATTTCTTATCTCGAAGCGGCATATCATTCTTACGACTTAGGCGGGACATCATCCTAAGACCTAGACACATTGAATCCTTTCACAATTAACGTATCCGCATAAAGCATCCATTTGGTTTAATTATAATCTATCTAGGGATTAAAGCAATGGTGATCTTGTCAAACCCTAGCCCATCAGGACTTTACCCACTTACTGTTTGACGGTATTTTATATACTGGTAGTCCACTATTCAAATCTTTATCAATGAATCAAGAACATGTTAAAACATTACGGGTCACCTTCCGGTCCAACTAAGGTCTTAATTTAAAGACAAAGACAAAACGTTATTTGTGATCCTATTGGTCCGGTAATATAAAACACGATATGGAGAGCTATCCCAGTATCTAGCTCACTTGTTAGGCGTAACTAGACCCAATTAAATGATAGGTCGCATATTCAAACACGTAGACAAGTATCATGTGATAAACATAATTAAACTTTCAACGATAAATTAAGAAAATTGATTTTAAAACAAACCAAACATTAAATCTTCATTAAGATGGCTAATACCCTAGGGTAGTAGTCCATAACCATTGTAATTATACAAGCGTGATCAAATAACCAAGGTAAGCTAAACGTTTTACCGAACAATACCAAAAATTAAATGATTAAAAGAGTATAGGAATTACACGGTGTCTTCTATGGAATCGTGATCGATGCTTGACCTTTGGTTGCTATTCTTTTCTTCAGAAAATCGTCTTTTATGTGAATGGTATGAAGAATATGATTTTGCACACAGAAAACTCGTTTTTGAGTCTTCTATTTATAGTGTCTGGAAAAGACTGGATACGCCATATTGGGCTAGGCCAATACGGCATATTGGGGTGTTTCCCTTGGAGTGCTCGCAAAGTTTATAATCAATCTATATTTTCCCAAAATAAATTATTCACCAAATCTCTGCATAGTTATCCAGCTGGATACGGCTTATTGGAGATGAGTGATACGCCGTATTAGGAATTGTTTATATGCGTTTTCTTGTGAAGAGTTGGCGCTGATACGCCGTATCTCTTTTCTGGATACGACGTATTGGTCAGAAATGAGTAATCTTTAAATATCTTTGTTTTAGCTCCAAAATATGCGCACTGCAAATAACACTTTTAAGCAATTAAGTACAAATTCTTGCAATAATTATATAAAAATGGGTAACTTTTTCGGGATAAATGATGGTATAAATGTGACGTTATTTGATGTCATCAGAAGTAGTAATGGATTTTCTAACAACGTATGTGAAATTCAATTCCTATTCAGGAAATTTAGTGCTTATATACAACAGTTCAGATAGGAGTAGTCGTCTTCTGTCACAATATTGGTACAAGCTAGGACCATTTAGGTGTACAAATGAATTTTACACTTGAGTGAGCAAACATCTAGACCTTAGATAGATGCTTTGGGTATGTGTAACTCGGTTCTATGTATGTTGAGACAAACGGTTTCTTTAGTTGAGTTTCTCGTAACAACCTTTACACGATTAGCATAAAGGAACATCCCATACGAAACATTGCATGAGCATTCGTGCCGTTCACCACTTGTTGGTCAAGAATAGGAGATAAACGGTTGACATAACCCATCATTATCCACAAATCAGTTAGAAGGAACTCGGCTATCATAGAAGACTTAAAAGCCTTCTTTTCAAATACTTTAAGCTATGCTAACCACTATATTTCTTTGGACCAAATGTGTGCTTATATTTAGCATATGTGAGAATTAGTGTTGATCGTATCTAGTTGTGAATTCTATGTTCCTATTGAGCCAACAGTCTTAGCTCTAGCTAAGAGTTGAGCTCCTGATGGTAGTCGACTTGTCAAAAGATTATTTGATGCATCCTAACAGTCTTAGCGATTTGTTGGAAGGCCATATTGGCACATAACCATTTTATTCACCTAAAGCTTACTTGCATATCTTACTACACTCTAAATGCTTTTGTGTGGTCTTGGTTGATGGTAATTTTAGTTAAACCTAAAATCGAATCGATTATTCAAATACGTTAAGCTTGGTGACAACTCATATCAATTTCATAAGTAGCATTAGTTGAATTTCGGGAAGCAATTCCTTTAACTAGGGGAGACTGTAGCAACCGACAGTTTTAAATCAATATTTATCTATCTACTTGAGCGTTTATTTTAATTATGTGAATATTTGATCTTACGTGAAAACGTTAGATTTTTTCCGCGTTTCAGCAAAAACGTCTTCAGATGCGTTCTAACTTTTGCATAAATGTAGTCTACTCATGACTAACGCGTTACGTCTTTATGGACATATTTTTATATGTCGCGAGTTTTTAATTTTTACAAGTTATGTAAAAGTGCTTACTAGTGCATGTATGTATGTGTTACCTCAATTAATAAATATCTAGATACTTATGCTAACCCATAATTTTAAATTTTGAAAAATTTTGGTCCCCCACCTCCTCTTGGTTGGTTCGTCCGAACCTAAAAAACACCACACATATCACATTTTGTTGTTGTGGTTGTCTCTTTTTGGTACTAAAGCATCCTATATTTTTCTCACTTATGTCTCCCAACAAACTTGAACCCCACACTCATCCTAGGATTCCTTCTATCCATGTGTGTATACATTGAATGTGTAAGCAAACATTCATTCATTCATCCATTTCTTACACACACAAGCAAAATCTTTAACACCCCTAAAATCACAACGCATCGGAATACCACTTGGGGTGCTACTTCATAGTTCATACACACAAGTTACAAAAACGACCTTAAAAGAGACGTTTAATAAAATTTCACATTCAATTTAATAAAATATCAACGTTACACAGGTCCCAAACGGCTTTGCAAAAACAACATGAGTTCAAACTTGACTCATTTCATATAGTAAAATTTTATCGAATGTGAAAGTAAATTGAGTCTTTAAATCTTTAGATATCCACGCCATACTCCCATCCAAGCAAGCACAAGCATAATCACCTGAGATAAACATGCTAAAAACGTCAACAATAATATTAAGTGAATTCATAGAGTTTATAAATAACCATTTTAAACACAAGCATAACAAAAACAAGTAGTTTACAATCAATACGATGCTAGATCCATGAACCGAACCTTAACCAGGTGCCCATCCCGGAGTTATAGTGTTACACACTCCCGATGCTAAATACAATATGTCTACTCGAAGTGTAACCACTACGGATCACACACCAGACAGTGTCGTTAGGCCAAATAGATCTATTCCATTGCAATTAGCGTTTACCTATCATAGGTAATTAACGGTCCATGACGGAAGGGCCACCACATAAACACTCATAGCAACGAAATCACATTCACATATCAAAATCACTTGCGTTCGATTTTTAAAACAAGCATGAATCTCCCTCGCGGGGTTTATAAAACAATTAAAAGTTTAAAAGGCGAGGCTATAAACTCACCTTAAATGCAAGAAGACCAGAAGAAAAATGAATCGTCGGACGAGCAGGATATCTTTAAGCACCATGAAGGATTCACGAAAACTATGATCCGGTGGTCTTGGTGAGTCAAACCACATGATAGCCATTTTAGTGAGAGAAAGTAGTGAGATGGAAGATGGACTTGTTATTAGATGGAAAATAGATAAAAGATACAAAATGACTCAACCCCTCTATGGAAGCCATAGAGGGGTATATATATTGAAGGACTTGGTCATAATATAGCTCATGTTGGACATTGTGCTAATCTATTCTCGAAGTTAGTGCTTTAGGACACACAACTATTGTTGTAAGCGGAACTAGAAGGTTTGAGATGATCACTGTGCGCGTGGTTTAATCTTTATACAATCTCAATGGCGGATATGATGAAGTCTTCTCCAATTTGTCTACTCTCCAAAGCTTCAAAGACGAAATCTTGGTTATGGCACCGTCGTCTCTCTCACTTAAACTTCGGTACCATCAATAGGCTTGCTAAACAAGGTCTTATCAAAGGGCTAGCCAAGTTGAAGTGTACTAAAGATCATTTGTGTTCGGCATGTCAAAAGGGAAAAAGCAAGAAGGAATCTCATCCACACAAGCTAAAACCAAGTACAAATGAGAAACTTCAAAATGCTGCACATGGATCTATATGGACCGATGCGGGTAGAAAGTATAAACAAGAAAAGATAGATTCTTTTCATCGTTGATGATTATTCTCGTTTTACTTCGGTAAAGTTCTTGAGAACTAAAGATGAAGCTTCGGAAATTATCATCAAATTTTTGAAGCAAGCTTAAGTCAGCCTTAATGCTACAGTAAGATATCTTCGTACCGACAACGGAACACAGTTTCTCAATCAGACTCTACAAAATTATACGGATGATGTCGGAATTACCCATTATACATCCACTGCACGTACTCCACAACAAAATGGTGTAGTTGAAAGGCGTAACCACACGTTGGTAGAGGCTGCAAGGACCAGACAAGTAATAGAAACAATGAACGTACAATTTGATGAACTTACTCTAATGGCTTCTGAACAACTCGGTTCAGGACCCGATCTTCATGGTTTGAATTCTGGACACATTAGTTCAGGACTCGTGCTTAACAAGGCTACGTCAACATCAGCTCAACCTCCTACAAAGAATGACTGGGATTTGTTGTTTCAACCAATGTTCGATGAATACTTCAAGAATCCAAGTGCTGCATCTAACCCTATTTCTGCTGCAACTCTACCTTCACCAGATACAGCCGAGGCATCTTCTTTTTCTTCTTCTTCTTCTTCTACTTCTATAGAAAAAGATGCTCCCTCTCCAAGTACTTCACCAAACAATGAAGCAACAAACTCACCACTCAATTCTACAAATGTTGAACTAAATGAAGAAGTTACAGAGTTTGACAGTGACACTTTTACCAATCCATTTGCTCCTCCAGACACTAGATCAGCTGAGTCATCTTCAAGGATTATTGACACTTCAAACATGCACACTTTCCAACAACCTCCAATTTACACAAAAAGATGGACAAAAGATCATCTGTTAGTGACAATCATCGGCGATCCATCAAAACCTGTTTCTACAAGACGTAAACTTTCTACCGATGCTTTATGGTGTTTGGTATGTGCTTAATTACACATACCATTTTCTATTAAAACCGGACTTAAATGACTAAAAAAGTACCAAAAATACATTGTATTTGTATGTTTTCATTTATATTGTACAGGAAACAGATATCCGACAAAAGGACGAAAAACGAAGCCAAAAACGACAAAACCGAGAACGGAATGGTAGAGCGTAAAAAAGACAAAGTCAAAAAGTCCAAGTCAAAGTCAACTCCAAAAAGTCAAAGGTCAATGCTGAAGCCGTAACCGAAAAAATTCTTAATGGGCCACCCTTACCCATCTAATGGGTCGGGGCAGCCCATTAAGTTATTATATTAAGTCCAGAACAAAGAAATGGCCCAAATTCCTTATCTATATCAAACAGCCCAAACAGTTAAACCAAAAGGCCCAACCACTTTAACTAACGAGAGCCCAAACCAGCCCTTTAGAACTTTAACCATCGTTAGTCCTCAAGGACGATGGTTACAAGAATACCATACTCCCTCAGGGACTAATTTTGCCATGTCCCAAAACTATTAACACCACAAAGGACTTTCGGTGTAATACAACAACATACCTTGAGGGACTAAAACTACCAAACCCACAATCTTAAACCCAGTTTAACCTAAACCAAACTTTCCCGCCATTGACACTGTTTAACCTCCCCTGTCACTTTACCACCTCAAAACCTCCTTCACCCTACTCCAAACCTATCACCATCCTTCACCCCACCTCACAAGAAGTCAAATGCCATGTTGGCAATCCTAGCTCACCCCATTCGACAATGAATCAAGCCAAAGGATTAATGGTTGAGATCAAAGACCTTGGGGACAAAGCAAATTAGATGGACATGATCAACTTTTGGGACTCTCTCACAAAGAAAGAACAAGGGCTCAACTTCCTCACACAGAAAACATACATTGAAGACTTAAAAAGCTTGAAGACTCTTAGTATAAGTATAGGGCTAGTATAGCTTATGTCGGGGTCGAATTTTTGTTAAGTTCATTGTAATTTTTCTTAAGTTAATGAAATTTTAAGAGTTTTCCTTTAAATACTGTTTTTTACATTACTTGTCATTTAAATACTGTTGTTAAGCTCTTATATAAGCTTTTGAGTCATTAAAAGCTTATATAAAAGCTAGTTTTCAATTGTATCTTAAAAAACCAAAAATCAAGAAAATCACAAAAATCTATCAAAGATTCATGGAGCATGGTAAATCTTGGATGGCCATGAGTTTAGAGCTTCATGGGAAGCATTAGGACTGGTTTTGGTTGTTAAATACTTGCCAAAAGCTTTGGACCCTTGTGAGTTTCACCTTTTCATTTTTTGGTCTATTTACTGTAGCTTTGCTTATTTTTGCTTATCATTGTTTATTGTTGCTTAATAATATTGTTTATTGCTTGTTTATGCTTTTTTATTGCTTACATGTCATTTATTTAAGTCTTTGTTCAAAACTGTCTTACATTGCCTTTAATTCTGCTTATCTTAGTTGGCTTATTCTAGTGCTTAACTTTGTTTGGAATTTGTTTATTTTTGCTTAATACTGTTTGGTAATAATCTGTTTTCAAATACCTAGCCTTAAATCATCAAAAATCAGTTTAAAACTGCACTTTGAAAACTTAAAGGGGTGTTTGGGTTAAGGGTAAAAATGGGTCAAAACTAGTTGAAAAACCATTTAGGTCATTTAGCCTACTTTACCAAGCTTATTTAAGTTGTTTTAACCTGTTTCAAAAAGTTTTTAAAGTTTAAAAGCTTATTTCATTCTTTGGTCTAATAGGTGTTTGAAACTGTTGGTTCAAAAACAGTCCCAAGGTGCTTATTTGATTAGAATTTTGTAAATAGTTTTTGAGTGTTGTTTTTGTGTTCTTTTTAGTGTTTAAATGCAGTGATACAAGTGTCTGTTCTTTAACTTTTGTTTTATAAAAATCTCTCACAATTTTGGTTAAGTGTCTTTCAAGATAAAAACAACTTTTTTTCAAATTAAAATTTAAGTTAGTTAAAAGTGTTTTCAGAACTTAAAATTTTGAGCATAAGCTCATTGGGTGGTGATTCACATCTGTTTTAGCTTAGTTAACTTTTGGTCTTATTTTCCTAGCTTATTTGAAGGGCTGCAAAAGCCATATTTTATCTTAAAAGAAAACCAAGAAGAAAATCCTGTGTATGCAGCCCTTTTCACTTCACTTTTTCATGGCCTTAATAAATTTCAAATTCATTTGTGTTTGCTGATTTTAGAAGCCTTTTGGATAAGCTTTAAGTTGATATACCCCTTTGAGCCATAAGGATCCTTTTAGGGGCTTAAAAATAAGCCCAAAAGTTGTCCCTAGGCTGTTTGGTATGCAGGTTAGCCATTTGGCTTAGTAGCTTATTTGAGCATTTTAGCTATTAAATTTGCTTTATCTGTGTTTAGGCTAGCTTATTAGGTGTAGTTGATAATCTGTTTTAGCTTATTTTTGATTTTCACTAGCTTATTTGTGCTAAAAAATAAGACAGTTTAGCTCTTTTTAGTATTAGTGTTAAATAATCAAACCAGTCAGCTTATTTTGCCTTTTTTCTAGCTTATTTCAGATTTTTACAAAAAGTTACTTTTTTGTAGTTTCTTATTTAAGCATTTTTCATAAGTTTTTTTTTAAAAAAAGAGATAAAAAATGTTTGCAAAAAGAGTGAGGCCATGGGGGTCGAACCCATGACCTCCCCCTTTACACATACACGTCCCACCTCAAACACACACTAACCAGCAGCACCAGTAGGGCCATATGGTATAGTTTCACCCAATTTAATATATAAGTCCATTTTAGCCAGTTTTGCTTATAAACCATTCTCGGCTTATTTCTAGCTTATCCCAATAAGCTGTTTAAGCCATTTCAATTTTCTTCGAATCTGCACACTTCAAGCTACGTTCTATATTTTTTCAGATTTTTTTCTTTTCATTTAGTAATTTTAATTAATTTTTCTTTTTAAGACTGTTTTTAATTCATAAAAAATTATTAAAAAGTCAAAAAAATATAATTCTTTTTTTTTTAAATTTTCTTTTATCAATTGGCATTTAGGAAAATTAAATTTGCATCCTTAGGGTTAAAATTTCATAATTTGGTTTTTTAAAGAACGGGTTTTGATCCCGTTCTTGTTTTTAGGTTTAAACAACTTATTTGCTTTCGTTTTTAGGTTTCCCTTATTCGTTTTTGCATTTTGTTAGTAGATTTAGAATCCTAAACCCAAATTTATGATTATTCAAGCATAATTCCCAAACCAACACTCGATTTTCCATTCACGCCTCGTCGAGAAACGACCCGGGTAGCTTTTTAGGGTTTTGCTTTGGTTAAAAGTGAAGTCTCTTTAAAAGTCTTACGGAACACTTATCTCTCTTATTATTGATCTTATCCTTAGTACGTATTTATATTATATATTTATTATATTTATATATACTAAAAAAGGACGAGTCAATTTTTGGTGCCGCTGCCGGGGAGGCCGTGAGACGATTATCGAGTTGAAGTTTGTTTTGCCTTGAAGACCCTTCCTCGTGAAGTTATTTTCTTGTTATAAAAATATAAAAATATAAAAATATTTTATTTTCTTGATTTTTGTGAATATATTGTCAAATAATCATAAATACTTTTCCTAAAGTATTTAAAAACAACTAAAGATTAAAACTTGCCTTTGTGTCACTTGTGAAGTACGACTCACCTTTAAAAGATTTACAAACTATAAGAGGGATATAATGAGGGATGTTCCGAGGAACTACGACCCAAAAGGAGAAGGTTTTTAATAGCTTCGCGTTTTCCCGCTCCTCCGCTCCTTTGTGCGTTTTTCTTTTAGAGAGCTACCGTGAAGCAAGTTGATTATTGGTTTAAGTTATTCAATCTCATTTTGTCCTTTAATAAAATATGTTGTTTAAAAAACTCGAAAAAACCAAAAATAATCTCCTTTAACCTCTTTGCCATTTAATTCTTCTTCTTATCCCTTTATATTATTTAATTCTTATGGCGTCACTCGATTATCGTTTGAATCCTATTTACACGATTAAAGAGTGTTCGTCTTGTGGATCTTTGTATAATAAAGAATGTTGTTCGAATATGAGTTCCGTTGGCAAAATTGTTCATGATTCTAATAAAGCTCCCGACTCACCACCACATCCCCACACGATTTCGTCCAACCAACGTCATTGCTTTCATTGTAAAGATGTGTTAGGAGATGGTGAATTTTGTCAACGATGTACTTGCATAAGGTGTGGAAGTGGTCTTAGCAAAGGACTTTGTTTGATTTGTGCTTCAAGATATGGAAATAATCCGAATCCGAATTCTTTAAATGATTCTCCAAATATTTCCGAAAATGTTTCACAAAGTCCTCTACTAATCAACCATCATTGTTGTTACGGGTGTGGTGATTCGTTAGATGGTATCTTTTGTCAACAATGTACTTGTAAGTCTTGTGGGAACGGTGCTCATTATGGTTATATTTGTCCGCCGAAAGTTTCGATTATCTCTAATCCGAAACCATGCAACAATCAAACCATTGATGAGCTCCCACCAAACTTATGCCAAGTTTTTGATCCGACATGCTTATTTTGAGATGGAAGTCAATTCATTTATATTTACTCTATTATTTTTGTCAATGATTCTCCTAACGTTTTCAACCCACCTTCACAACCATCGACGTATTCTTATGAGTTTTGTGGGAACGATGCTCATTATGGTTATGATTGTCCACCTCAAGTTCCGTTTATCTATAATCCGGAACCATGTTACAATCAAGACTTTAATTTCCCACAAAATTTTCATAGTTTTCAACAATATATTTGTTGTACCCGCTGTGGGGGCCCGCATGAGACTTTTCAATGTGATTAATTGATCTTCGATGAGCCTTATTGTAAAAATTGCAGGGGTCCTCATGAGACTTTTCAATGTCAACCGATGAATGAAAATTATTATGAACCAAATTTTTGCTATGATTCTAATTCTTTCGGTTTTGACCAAGTTCAACCCCCGCAGTATCCCGTCATTCATCATCCTCCTCAAGAAACGACTGTGGAAATGTTGCAAGCTAGAGAAAACCTTATGGAATCTATAGAAACCTTTTTAAAGAAATTTAATCGTATATCTTTTAGGGAAACGCCAAAGGTTTTAATGCAAGCTTGGGACACATTTTTTGAAATTAAACATGCTTGTAAAGAAAAGCAACATCAACCTGAGGTTATACAAGAGCTCACCTTTAAAAGATTTACAAACTATAAGAGGGGTATAAGGAGGGTTGTTCCGAGGAACTACGACCCAAAAGGAGAAGGTTTTTAATAACTTCGTGCTTTCCCGCTCCTCCGCTCCTTTGTGCGTTTTTCTTTTAGAGAGCTACCGTGAAGCAAGTTGATTATTGGTTTAAGTTATTCAATCTCATTTTGTCCTTTAATAAAATATGTTGTTTAAAAAACTCGAAAAAACCAAAAATAATCTCCTTTAACCTCTTTGCCATTTAATTCTTCTTTTTATCCCTCTATATTGTTTAATTCTTATGTCCCAATCCCAAGTGAGTCCAAGGATATTTCCGACAAGATGTGTGATGTGCCTTTTCATGATAATTATCCGCCTCTTTACATTTCAAAAGATCATTTTGAGGGTTTCTCCGATTCTAACGATGATTCCACTTCGATTGATGACGATTCTTTCTCTATTGACGACATCGAGTATGTTGAGGCATAACCTCCCGATTCTGAGCTTGTCAGCTTAGAGGTGGTGGAGATTGTTATCCCGGAAGTTTGAGGGATTGATATTGATATTCTTCAAACAATCAAAGACGATATTCTTTGTGAAAAAATGTTGAATGTCAATCTTCTTATTGCTAAGATCGAAGCATTAAAAGATAATCCCACTCCATCTTCTGATTTCATGACCAAGTCTTCCTCCACATCTCTTAACTTTTTCTTAGAGGAGACTAACACCTTTGATAATTCTTTACCCGAATCGGAAACTTTTTGCTTTAATCTGAAAGAGATTAGTAGTGGCAGTACCACTACTCGTTCTGATTATTCTCTTCTGGATTATGAAGCTTTCTACGATCATATTGAAGAGAAGAGGAGTGGCAGTACCACTACTCGTTCTGATTATTCTCTTCTGGATTATGAAGCTTTCTACGATCATATTGAAGAGAAGAGGAGTGGCAGTACCACTACTCATGCTGATTTTTCTCAATATGATTCGTTCATCTTTGATCTTTCAATCCATCCGTTTCCTCCTGCCAAGAGGAGTGACTTTTATCATGAGGAGTTCGTCGATGAACTCGCTCACATCATATCTCCACCGGAGTATAATTGTTTCTACTTTAAGAATGAGCTCGAGTTGGGCAATTTCACTATGGATGTGGTGGAGGATATTCTTTATAATCCAACAAGAGAACCAAGAGTTCATGTGCTTTATGATTTACCCACCCATCCCACCCTTCATCTGGATTCGGATTTCACTCTTTCTAGTGATTCTCCCGGATCCGACCTTGTAGTTTCTTTTCCTTCCGAAACTAGAAACAAGATTTTTGATCCGGGGATATCCATTGAAGTCCCATCCGAGAAATTTCTATCACGGGATGAATTTTCTATCTCATTCATTCGTGATCCCCTTTCTCCAATGATTGACACTTTTCTTCCATTTTTATCCAAAAATGAGGACAAAGTTGTCAATTCCGTTATTCTTGCTGCGGATGAGGAGAAATCTCCTCATCCCTCATCTTATCGGGGTTTGAGAGATTTTAATGAAAGCACGATGATGATCTCTGGAGAGGACATTCCTATCTTGGATGTTCCGTTTCTCCATTTCTATCCTCCTTAACCAGCTCAAGTATGGGGGATCGAGTCAGGCTCAAGACTCGGTTAACAAATATAAGCGCTTCGTGGGTGGCAACCCATGCTTATCCTAATATAATTATATAGTAGTAATGAATAAGTTTTTTGTGTTGTGAGGAGGCTCGCCTCTTCCATTTTCCGTGCTTTGTTTTTTTTGGTGTGTATGTCTAGAATTGCCCAGATTTTGAAGCCTCTCGTGCTCGCGGTTTTGTCCTTCGATCACTCGAGCTTCAAATCCTCAGCTTCATTTTGGGAATCCAATATCCTAATCTTATCGACTAACGTTTATCTTTAGCATAATTCATAAACGGCTTTAGTATGACGTAGGTACCCCTTAAAACATTGAGGACAATGTTTCGTTCTAGTATGGGGGGATCTTCGATTTGATTGTGCCTGCAGCCGTGTTTTCACGTAACCCCATTTTTACCACTAAAATTTTAAAAAAATATTGTGATTTTATGCAAAAAATTTAAAAATTCCAAAAACAAAATAAGTTTTTGTCACAACTTTTAGACTAAGCATTCGCGGATCTTTGCTAAGAACGGGAAATGATAGAGTTAAGTATGAGTTAGATGCTAAACAAGGATTATTTGGAAATCGTAAGAACTCATAAGTGTAGTTTGTGGCTTTTTCTCCCATAAGCTTCTAACCGGACTAATAATACATGCTATTTTTGAAAATTAAACTTAAATCAACAATTTTTGAAGTATAGTCGATATCAATAATTTTAGTTCAAATTTATACTTAAATTTTCTAAAACGAAATTTTCTCTATATCATGGAAAAAAAATGATGAAAAATATGGTAATAATAATAATAAACTGTGGGCTGATAAAAGTTTACTGCATCTTGCCGGCTCACAACCGATGTTGCAGTCTTCTAAATAAGACATATAGTAATTATCCGAGACTGATAAACGTTTGCTGCATCTTGCCGGCTCACAACCGATGTTGCAGCCTTCTAAAAGATCGAGGATTTTATTAGTTTAATGGATGTGTAATTATATTAAGTGTAATAAATGTGATTTAATAAATATAGGGAAAATTTCTTTTTCTTAAATTTAAATATGCTTTTGAACTAAGACTATTCCGCTTTTAAATTGTGATTTTATGTATAAACGGGAAATCTAAGGGTTTTGAAACCGAAGGTCTGTGAGTCCCGATACTAGTCTCTGTGGGGTGTCAAAAGCCTGGTCACTTAGCCCCAAGGTTGGGACGTGCCAAGACGAAAGTCGCTACATGGGATGATCTTGCCTTCAAACTCATTATTCTCGGGTAGAACGTGAAGCATAGAATTTTGCAAAACGTTGATCCATGGTTGAAATTCGAAATTGCACATTCACCTAATATATAATAATTGTTAGGAGTGAAAAGTCACAAATTGCAAATATGAGTAGTGTTAGCATCTTAACTTATTTTTAACGGTGATTTCGTTTTAAGCTTAGTTTGGACAAGTGGAAAATCGAGGACGATGAATTTATCCTTTTGGGGCATTTTAGGATTGAAATGAGGTCATGGGGGTTGAACCCATGACCTCCCCCATTACACATACATGTCCCACCTCAAACACAAACTAACTAGTGGCACCAGTAGGGCCATCTGGTATAGTTTCACCTAATTTAATATATAAGTCCATTTTAGCCAGTTTTGCTTATAAACCATTCTCGGCTTATTTCTAGCTTATCCTAATAAGCTGTTTAAACCATTTCAATTTTCATAGAATCTGCACACTTGAAGCTACTTTCCATATTTTTCTCAGATTTTTTTCTTTTCATTTAGTAATGTTAATTAATTTTTCTTTTTAAGACTGTTTTTAATTTATAAAAAATTATTAAAAAGTCAAAAAATATAATTATTTTTTTTTAATTTTCTTTTATCATTTAGCATTTAGGAAAATTAAATTTGCATCCTTAGGGTTAAAATTTCATAATTTCGTTTTTAAAGATCGGGTTTTGATCCCGTTCTCGTTTTTAGGTTTAAACAACTTATTTGCTTTCGTTTTTAGGTTTCCCTTATTCGTTTTGCATTTTGTTAGTAGATTTAGAATCCCAAACCCAAATTTGTGATTATTCAAGCATAATTCCCAAACCAACACTCGATTTTCCATTCACGCCTCGTCGGGAAACGACCCGGGTAGCTTTTTAGGGTTTTGCTTTGGTTAAAAATGAAGTCTCTTTAAAAGCCTTACGGAATACTTATCTCTCTTATTATTGATCTTATCCTTATTACGTATTTATATTATATATTTATTATATTTATATATACTAAAAAGGACGAGTCAATTTTTGGCGTCGCTGCCGGGGAGGCCGTGAGACGATTATAGAGTTGAAATTTGTTGTGCCTTGAAGACCCTTCCTTGTGAAGTTATTTTCTTGTTATAAAAATAAAAAAATATTTTATTTTCTCGATTTTTGTGAATATATTATCAAATAATCATAAATACTTTTCCTAAAGTAT
>BQNB010042614.1:0-46009 GCA_026074375.1 Tanacetum coccineum
GGATAAATTTCAATTGCAGCCTCGTTGGGACATACGACCCGGGAATATCTCTTCCGGAATCTTTTTATCATTGATTCTTACTTGTGTATTTTAAGTGTATACTATCAACGAATCAAGCAACGTAATTACATTTATATAATATCTGCATCTGTTGCATTATCATACACTTGGGAGATCTTGTGGTCCTACAATATATGATTTATCAAACCTATGAATTCACCAACATTATTGTTGACGTTTTAAAGCAATGTTTTTCAGGGGATCAATAAGCACAAGGTGCGATGGATACATTGGTGGTTTTGAATTGGATGTCATGCATTAAAGATTTTGTCGCATTTCATTTTGTTATCTGTTATGGGCTGAAAATCTTTGTATTTTGATCAAGTGAACAAGTTAAGCTTCGGGCTTATGTAACAATTACTTTGTTAAATCCAATGTATCGTTTTCAAACGACTTTTTGGTCGTTCTATATATATCTTGTGTGATTGATCTATGAAGTAACACGCCCCGGACCCATATTCCGCTGCGACCCAATTTGGGGGTGTTACAATTTGTAAGCCATTTGAAAAAGGAAGGAGTAGTTTTTTTTATCTAGTTTTACTTTTAAGTCATTTTTAATTATTGTCTTTTAAGTCTTGTAACCTGTTTTGAAGATTAATGAAAGTTGGAAGTTTTTTAGTTAAAAGTTTGAGTTCTATTTTTTCTTACTGTCAAAAGCTTGTCATAAGCCAATTTAAGCTCTTTTAAAACCTTATAAGTGACATGTTTTAAGAAAACTATAAAGTACTTAAGAAAAATTAAAAAAAAATTCCACAAAAAAATATACCACAACTTGTATTTAGATGATAAGCTAGAAAGGGAAGAGCTTATGGATTCTCACTAGCTTGTATTATACAAGCTAGAGCTTGTAGATTGGTGAGTTTGCCCTATTTTAAGCAAGGGCAGTTGTAAGTTTACTTTTCTATTTTTGCTTAAGTTATTGTAGCAGTGCTTAGTTAGTGCTTATTGTGCTTATTTTCTATCTTTTATTGCTTATTTATGTTTGTTTATGTCTACTTATGCTTAGTTAATGATTATATGTCCTTTGTTTAAGTTTTATGTGAATCGGTCCATTTTTAGCTTAATATGCTCATTAGCTTATTTGCTATTTATAGTGCTTATCCTTTCTTGAATTGTGCTTATTATTACTTAACTTTACTTGGTCATCATCTGTTTTCATCTGTTTTAGCTTAAAACTTTGTAAAACAGTCCAAAATTTTGATTTAAGGATTTAAAGGAGTGTTTGGGTTAACATTCAAAATGGGTCAAAAATGTGTTTGAATTGGGCTGAGGTACTAAGTTAGATTTAGCTAGTTGAGTTAAGTAGATTAAAGCTGTTTTTGAAAGTTATCATTATTTAAATTTCATCTTTTAGGTCTTAAGTAGTTATAGCTTAAAATTATGAGCTCTTAGCTCATTTTATCTTCTTGTTTGATTGAGCTTTTGAATCTTGTGCCTTTTTGATGTTTTTGTGTCTCTTTGAGTCTTAAAATCAAGTAGAAACCAAATTCATAAGCCTGCATTTGTTGATTTACATTTTGTCAAAATCTGTCAAAGAGTTGCTAAGTATATAAAAAAAGAAGAATTGGCTTTTTCAATTGCTTTTTGTAGCTTATCCTAAATTTCAAAATGCTTTTTGATTGTTGTTATGAGATCTTTAGGGTCTAATCTTGATCTGTTTAAGGTTAGAAGCCCATAAGGATCTGTTTGCTAGCTTATTTTTAAGCTAGAAACATCCTATTTGGCTTTTTGATTGACAGTTTTTAGCCAATAGCCATTTTGCTTATTATAGCTTATTTGCTTATTGCATTAGCTTATTTAGGTTTAGTATAGCTTATTAGGTTAGTTTAAGCCTGTTCAAGCTAATTTGGTTTTGTCCTAAGCTTATTTGAGCTTATTTGCTTTTTAGTTTAAAATTTCTAAGTGTTTAACCCTTTTTAGCTTTTCTGTCTTTTTAGCTGATAGTACCTTTGAGGTTTGTCTTGAGATTTGCCGAAGATTTCTTGCGTTTTGCTAGAGAAAGTACCACGCGCGCATTATGTCGTTTTGTGAAGGACAATGTACTGCGTTTTGTCTTATTAGGCTTTGCGTTTTGGTTCTGCGTTTTGGTTATTGCGTTTTGGTTCTGCGTTTTGCCTCTGCGTTTTGGTTCTGCGTTTTGCCTCTGCGTTTTGGTTCTGCGTTTTGCCTCTGCGTTTTGGCCATTGCGTTTTGCCTAATTGAAGACCCTTATTGCGTTTTGCCTAGGGGAGACTCTGTCCATTTCATTTCTTGGTTGCGTTTTGTCTCAAGAATTGACTGCGTTTTGTCTAAGGTGCCTTACTGCGATTTGCTTCCTGCGTTTTGTCTACCTTGAAGACCTATATTGCGTTTTGTTGGACAGAAACTCTGGCAAAATTTCTTCTTCACTGCGTTTTGTCTCAAACCAAATCAATTAACAACAATAAACGCTATCATGACAAAGTTGAGCTAGACAATGTTTATTCGTTGACGACAATTAATAAATAACATTTGTCCTAGTTCAATAACATTCAACACAACAAACATGATACATAACACTACAAACGATCCGAATAAGATTCACTAAAATGTCAAAACGGCTAAAGATTTGGATTCAAATGTCAAGTGATCACGAAGTTTATTTGGTATCCCTTATTTGAGATTGAAGTGGGTTTCACGAAGGCGTCTACTTATTTCATCATCGAGACTTCCTTCTATTTTTCTACCCTTTCTTAAAACCAATCTATCGATTCGCATGACTTGCTTGAAGTATACAGTTATGATTGAGACTTGAATTATCTAGTTACCAGAAGTCAAGGGGCGGTTGGGTGAAGACCTGGATAACTATCACTTAAAGGAGTTACATTGTCACACGCAAAAGCTGATGTGGATAATTTCAAGAGGAGATGTACTAATTATACTTTTAATGTTGGGTATATGGTACTTAGAGGCTTTCCTCTACACCGTTCTTCAATCTAAAATAGTGCAAGCTTAAGTAACAAATTTGGGGAATGTTACTTCATTTTCAAGTTTGGTATATCGGGTTTACTTCACCCAGTGGTCACATCAATAGCCGACAGAATACAAGGTTGGTAAGTTAGCCAGAGAGTATAAGTTTGAGATGTGATCAGCAACTCTCACGGGATATTTAAAGCTACTAAACGTCAATGATAATTCACAGTCTCAGCAAATATTATCAAGTTCTTCAATATGCTTTCATGACTTTTTCAAGATTGTTGCTTATGACAAGAACTTCTCGTGTATATGGGCGTACACGTCAATGATGCTTCCAAGAGTTCAAAACTAACATGGGGGAATACGTGTACTTTGATACTTTGATGTTATCAGGTCAACTTCGAGGGGGAAGTAGTTTATACTAGCGCGTTGGATGTCATTTCATTATGTTGTATTTGTACTTGTTAGGAACATTGTAAGCAATTCCGTATGCCCACATATTGGGGGAAGATTGTTAGCCTTAAAATATGTCGGCTAATACGGAATTACATTAGTTTACATTAGCCGGACACGCAGGGACTAGAAATGTCAAGTGTAGTAAGTAGATCGTGTCCCGGGCTATATATATCCCCTCCATACTTCCATGGAGGGGTGAGGAAAAACATTTGTCTCATAAGTGTGTGGTGTTTCTCTCTCTAGAAAACACACACACTCTTTCCTTTCTCTCTCTAATAAAATGGCAACTTATTATTTCTATCCTCCCCGACCCCCGGATCGTCCCTTGTTACGTATACAGTTATGGATAACACTTTAAAACGTCAACAATAATGTTGGTGAATTCATAGGTTTGATAAATCATATATTGTAGGACCACAATATTTCCCAAGTGTATGATAATGCAACAGATGCAGACATCATATAAATGTAATTACGTTGCCCTAAGCTCATGACACTAAAGCTTGACATAAATAAATAACAATATAAAATTGCCTACATTGCCCGTATTGATGTTCTAACCTGCAACATCCCTAATACGACATAGTATACGTTTGTTTGTGTAGTGATAGCTAATCACCCGAACGGGGATGTCAATCCCAATAGATCTATTCATAACATTCGCGCTCACAATCCAGTAATTGACAGTTCATGATAATGGGCTCAACTTGGGTTATCGCTACTTAGGCAACACGTAATCATAGTATAAATATTATCCACTTGTGTCCAGTTATAAAACAAATGCATGTTTTCCACCCCAAAACTTATAAAACAAAACCATGTAAAACGTGGGGCTATGAACTCACCTCAGCAGTGAAGTGAATGAGTAATAATCGAGTAAGTGAAAATAACGACGTCACAACGAATCGAAGGCACCTATCAAACGTAGGTCGTTATTAAGTACATGTACTTCGATAACTATTAGAGTTTACAATCCTATATAGCTCATCACATCTTATTTATAATTTTAAAAAATCGTTGTTATAAGCTGAAAACGTTTATAATTATCGTTTTAGTAAAACTAGCATAACTTCCCCGTTTTAAACCCGTTTCTTGCGTTTCTTATGTCCACGCTTTCGTATTAAGACGACGTATCAAAATATGACATTTTTGTATTTCATGTCCTCTGATGAACAGTGATTTTTACTGTTCACACCAGTTATAAAGTTATTTTTATAGTTTTAGTTATCGTAAAAACCATAAACGTCGTATTTTATTCGTTATAGCTCCGTTTTTAGCGATTCTTTTGAGCACGTTCTTGTAATTGAAAGTCATATTATTTATTGAGGTTAAAAAAAATTTTGTTCTGTCCATGTATAGTAACTTTTATAAAATAGTTTTATACAAGTTTTTTTGTCGTAAACTCGCGTAAATTCTTAACTCTTTCGTTATTAATAAAAATTACGATTCTTATCATTTTGGAAATCTAAAATATGTACAATCTTGTGAAAAATACTAAACTTTCTGGTTTTAGAGTATTTGATAACTTGCTTTTATAAAGTTTATTTTATAATACACGGTATTAACGTAAATCATGTTTTTATCGTATCTTTTTCGTTATTAATCCGTTTTTCGAGTTTCTTACCTTTTTGGAATCGTCATGAGACGTATTATTTTTATAAAAGGTCAAACCCACTGTTAGAAATTCGAAATCCAAACAGACCCTTTATGTTTAATATATATACTTTTTATAAGCTGTTTTATATACTTTTTACTTTTGTAAATTACCACAAGTATTTTATACCATAAATATTATATGTCGTAAACGTCGTATTTTATTCGTTATAGCTCCGTTTTTAGCGATTCTTTCGAGTACGTTCTTGTTATTGAAAATTCTATCAATTTATAAGGTTTACAAAAATAAAAGTTTCTGTCATGAATAGTGTTTTACTGTTCATAGTTTATAAAATTATTTTTATAAACTTTTAATTACCGAATACTCGCGAAATTCATAACTTCTTCATTATTAATTGAAAAATCATGATTCTTATCATTTTAGAATCCTAAAAATGTGTTTTATTTGTTAAAAATATCCAACTTGCTGTTTCATAAGATTTTTATAAAAGTTATTTTATAATCCGTTTAATCTACGTATAACTCGTAATTAGCGTAACTTTTTCGTTATTTATCCGTTTGACAAGTTTCTTACCTTTTCGGAATCGTCACGAGATGTAGAATATTTATAAAACATAATATCCACTGTTTGGAATTCGATTCCAAACAGCCCCTTAATATCTATATATTTACTTATTTATTAAACTTGTTTTATATACTTTTTAACTAAGTAATTTCCACAAGTTTTTCCCACACTCTTAATATACTATATCATATATTTTATATAGTCCATAAGTCCAAAATTTGTCCAAGGTGACAAGATTAATAAATCTATAATAACACTTAAAAACCATAACTTCATTAAGTAACCCTAATTTACTAGTTTGTCCATAATCATTTTTATACATAAACCAAGTGTGTACAAGTCTTATATCCATTTTGTAAACTCAATATACCATCCATATAACATGTGTACAAATCCATAAATCATGTTTACAAGAAAATCCACTTTTAAAATGTTAAACATATCCTAAATGGTGATTTCACTACATAGCACATCATATACATAAAAACTCATAAAATGAAAGTATAAAGGTTTATAGAAGACCTTATGATAAATGATGATGATGAAAAATAGGTGCTAAACCCTTGTTTAGCCTTTAAACCCAAGCTTGCACAATATGAAACCCTAACTTTTCCAAATAAACCCTAATCTTCCTTTTCTTGATTAATACTTGAATATGGTTAACCAATGCTTGGAAACCTCTTAGAATATCTTATGAATGATGTGTGTAGGTGTGTATAGGTTGTAGAAAATTTGGTATGGATTATCCAAAGAGTGTGTTTGTTGCCGTGGCTATAGAGAAGCAAAAGGGAGGGTTTTTGCTTTGATTTTCACACTAGGAATTGTTATGTATGTGTTATCTTTTACTAGTTAGGCATTATATATCTTAGACTAGTCCAAGTTACTATTGAAAGGTCAAAACTTAGGCTCCAAGGGTGGTAATTGGTCAAGGGACAAAGGGGAGGGTTTTGGGGAAAGTCTTGGTCAAATGTAGCCTAGTCTTGGTTTGCCATAATTAGAGATGTGTTGTACAAGATTTACTAGAAATTTTGGTGGCTAAATGTCCCCCATTACATACATATACACGAAAATAATGAGGGGAGGGGTGGAAAAATATTTTGGTCTTTTATTTAGTGTATACTTGCATTATTTTGAGGCTACATGAAATGTAGATTAAATATAATGTACAATTTGTACATTGTAGGGTTTGATTTGAATTCTTTCATGAAGAATTTGAATAATTTAATAAATACTTGAAGTTTTACATAAACTTTGAGTATTGGGTACAATTGTGGGTATTTGTTGAAGCGTAGATATATTTTTGTGGTTCCGGGTATGCTTAAACGTACTTTATCGCGAAACGTACATAATTCACGTAACCGATAAAAATAAAATAAACAACGACCATAATTATTCTCAAAATAATTATTTAATACTTGATTGATGCCAACGTTTAATGGTTTGATGCCCGTTTACATTGAAAGCTAAATTTTTAGCGTACGCGATTTAACTTAACGTTTACGATTTTAAAGCAAACGCGTACAAGAAAAAAAAAATAGTGAATTAAATGACGTCGTTCATTGATCAAAAATACGAATTGTTACATGTGGCGCACTTTTAATGAAAAATGCAAGCCTTTAAATTACGAATAAAATGAGTCCAATATTGATATGCTTTAAACGTGCGTACGATTTTATAAAAAATATTAAAGTTCAATACATGTTCTTATAAAAAAAATATATTGTATAAAAATTTATAATAGCCTTTCTTTTGTGGCCTGCAAAAATTAAAAGGACACCAAGTGTCACCCTTCAAATAAAAAAAAACATAAGTCATTTTAAGTACCAAAGATTCTCTAACTTATTAAAAAAACAATTTACCCATGCATTGGACACCTTAAATGTAACAAAGTTTAAAAAACCTCAAATGTAAATAAAACTTTCATAAACCGTGCTGTCCCGTCGCAACGCACGAGTTAAATTCCAAATCGTTGATTTTCCATTTACCAATTTGCGTAGAGACTTTATAGTTTAAGATCGTTAATGATGCATACTGGCTTCCAACGTAAAGGCCAATACATAATTTACTGGGCTTTTATGAAAAATGGGCTTAATATTTAAGTAATCAGTTATACAGATCCAGCTAGATTTGGCACCAAACATTAAGATTTGACTTTAAACTCAAAAGACAAAACAAAGGGAACCACTAGAATCACGACATACTAAAGAACATTAAAAAGTAAAAAATATTTATCGACTTTCATAGCAATATTTTGTTAAAAATTTGCAGGTTTGAATAGTAAAAATGAGGCTGTTAGTGGTTTATTCCGTTGGGTTATTGGTGATGATTTTGATGATGAGTGATTGTGAAGGGTTATCAAGTTCAAGAATATTTGAAAGAACGCAAACTAGTAGTAGCAGTAATCATTTGACTAAAGATGAACACTGGTTTAATCAGACTCTTGATCACTTTTCACCCTATGTATCACTTCTTCAACCTTTATTATTGCTTTATTTGTGATTATATTATATACTCCTCTGCTAAGTGCTGCTAATGTTTTTGTGATACTGTTTTATCTTTAAAAGGTGTTTGTTATTTGTGTTTTAATATAAGTTATCATGTGATATGTGCTATGGAATAATATTTTTTATTTGTGATCATGTGAGGAGAATTACTTTATAAAAGTAGGGTCTTAATTCCTTAAGGCTTAAGTAAGGAGAATCACCATAGTTGCTTATCTGATTATTGCTTAATGAGGATTGTTTTCTTTGGTACATCTTATATCTGGTTTGCTTATCTCATAAAGCATAGGCAATGCTTTTTGAAGTTGTGATTAAATGTTAAAAAATATCCGAAATAATCATATATTGGAATCAGTTTTGTTGAAGCTACTTCTTAACTTGTTAACTAATAATTTGATAATCATATTAGTTTAACTTTACCCAAACACTAGAAAAGTAAATTTATATTATTTGGATACAAAATAATTAGATAATGACTTTTAAAACTCAATGCCAAACATCCCCTTACAGCTCCTAAAAGAGGGTGTTCTGTGCTATTTTGGTTCATGGATTCCTGGTTGAGTGTCTCTTGTTTTGTTTGACACGGGTGCCAAACTTTAGATGTTAGTAAGTTCCTTCTTATCAAAAGGAAACAGTTGCAATAACAACGAATGGTTTTCTATTAAATTTTGAGTTAGCGTTAACTAGACTAAATCACATATTGAGTATTAGGAATTGCAGAATTTTATTATCTTTTTGTCGAAATTAGTACTTTTCTTTTGACTATTATTTTGATCTTCTATTCTAAAATTGTAATATTCTCGCAGGATCACCGTAAATTTGGACAACGATACTATGAATACTTGGACGAATTCAGGCTTCCTGATGGTCCCATCTTCTTAAAAATATGTGGTGAATCTGCATGCAATGGGATAACGAACGACTATCTTAGTGTATGTGTCAACTAGTTTACCAAAATATCATGCTAAATGTGATGTCCCTAACTAACCCTAAGTTGTTATCCCTGATGTGCTATATCTTATTCGGTAACTTCATACAGGTTTTGGCAAAGAAGTTTGGAGCTGCTATTGTTACGCTTGAGCATCGGTATTATGGAAAGAGTTCCCCATTCAAATCTCTAACTACCAAAAATCTACAATTTCTTTCATCTAAGCAGGCATTATATGACTTGGCTGCTTTCCGTCAATATTATCAGGCAAGTTATGCACTTAATCTATTTGACAAGGGGTTGTTGAACTTAATATGCACTTATATATGAAGACAAGAATAGGATGTGGTTGATAGTCAAAGCCACATTACTGATATGTTTCTTACATAAACGATTTACGCTAACCTACAAGTAAAATTAAAAAGTAAAAGAATTTATATGATGAGGTTTGGAGTGAGTCTTTAGAAGTTTAAATGGAAAATATACTAATGGTTTATGAAAAAACTATTCTTTTGGAGTATGTTGGTATTAGTTTAATAACATATTATTATCTATGATCTTTTAGGAATCCTTAAATTTGAAACTCAACAGAACAAATGTCGAGAATCCATGGTTTGTTTTTGGTGTTTCTTATGCTGGAGCTCTCAGTGCATGGTTTCGTTTGAAGTTCCCTCATCTCACATGTGGCAGTCTTGCGAGCTCTGGTGTAGTTCTTGCTGTTTACAACTTCACAGAGTTTGATCAACAGGTTGGCGAGTCTGCAGGACCTGAATGTAAAGCTGTATTACAGGAAGTTACTCAACTTGTTGAACAGAAGCTTGCATCAAATGGTAGAGCACTCAAGACCACATTTGGTGCCACGGAGGTATAATATCCTCTTTTCTCTTTACGGGATTATACAAAGATATATGTGGGTAACTAACTCTCCATCCAAAAATAAATGCAGTATTTTCATTTGCGGTAAATCAAAATCCAAAATTTATCTCTTTGCTCGTTAATAATTATGGATAATTTCAAAGATTCTTCTGCAGTATTACAAATAGGGAGGGATTGACTTCTCGAATCATCAATAGAACTGCAGTTTGCAACAATGAGTGTTTTTCGTACAAATATTGAATGAAAACTAGAAAACCTCCCATACTAGGAAATTTTGGTCCAAAATTGCTCATTCTTGCATAAGATAGACTTTATTCTCTTTGCCGTTTACGTTTTTGCAAGAATGATGGTTTGTTTGCAATGAACATACAAGTACCATCGTTTTATTAAACTATATATCAGCTAAACACTGCATTTATTTTGGCATGGAGGGAGCTATTCCATAGTTTTCTTTGATAGATCAGATGAACCACGGTTATGTTTGATTCAACGAAATATCCTTGCAGCTAAAAATAGATGGTGACTTCTTGTATTTTCTAGCGGATGCTGCAGCTATAGCCGTAAGTTTTTTTGCTATCTGTGTTTTCGTTAATCCGTATATATATAATCTTTTGCCATAGCTGACATGATATCTGAATCTTTGCAGTTTCAATATGGTAATCCTGATAAACTTTGCACCCCTATGATCGAGGCTAAGAAGGCAGGAGCTGATCTAGTGGTAATCCCAAGTCTATCCTAAACTCTGGTTTCTCGAGTTTATTTATGCTATAATCTTCGATTAATAATAAAAATGTTGATGCAGAATGCTTATGCAAATTACATAAAGGAATATTATGTTGGAAGTTTTGGAGCGGAAGTTCAAACATATAACCAAGAAAGTCTAAAGCGGACCACCCTCAGTGACTCTAGTGGTGATCGGTTATGGTGGTTCCAAGTGTGTACCGAAGTTGCTTACTTCCAAGTTGCACCTGCAAACGATAGCATCCGCTCTTCAAAAGTTAACACAAGGCATGCACATAGATCACATTCATATTATCTTTATTATTTCTTGCTTTTTCATGAATAAGTCCTTTAATCTGAATGCTACCACATAGCCATTGGTCTGTTAATTTTTAAGATTTGATTGTGATAGGTACCATCTGGATCTATGCAAAAATGTGTTTGGAGAGGGTGTATATCCGGTTGTTGATGCTACTAATTTGTACTATGGGGGCACCGACATTGCAGGTATATACGTTACTAATTTACTCACTGTTCCATCTAAATTGCAAGTAGTGGTGGCAAAACGGGCAGGTCGAGGGGGTTGGTTTGACCCACTGACACTTTTTTGTCCATTTCATCGAATTATACAAAATAGTTAATTGAAATGCAAGTACAAAAACTATTATATAATTAGGTGATAATAGTGTGTTTATAGATGAAACGTTTTAGGAGGTCGGAAGCATTTGAATTCAACATTTGACCTGTTCTCAACCCATTTTCTTAATCGCTATATTGTTCTACGTAATTAGCCCCGTTATCAGTAAAATCCCACATTTTTGTTTTTATACATGACTTATAAGTTATACCCGATACCTCTATTTGCAAGGAATGTCACTTTTATTGCATTGTTTATCTTAATAGATTTTACAGCTAAATTAACCTATTTTCTTATTGTCAGTTTGTCTTTATTAAAAACTATTTAGCCCACGATAATCATCATTTAAGGGTATTGTAGACATTTGATTAGTAGTCAACTCTTATATGGTTGAGCTACGAACTAGTTATTGCTAATTTATGGGACAGATGGGCACACGTATACGCCGTGTGTGTGCATCATTTATTATCATTGTATGGAAAACGAAGTTGAAGTAGTTGATTATTATGTGCTTGGTGTTAGTAGTTGCTTATCATATGATATAATAATGTAAATGATCATTGATCAAAATCAAATGTCCCAATATCTTCATGCAGGATCAAAAATCGTTTTCACAAATGGATCACAAGATCCGTGGAGACATGCATCCAAGCAGGTCTCATCTGCAAATAGTAAGTCTCGGGTCTCCACCCTAATATTTTTAGCAGAACTTATCTTTCCAATTTTTGACTTTTTTTCTTTAAATGTTACTACCACTAAAACCTGTATTGTTTTATCTGTAGTGCCATCATATATTATCACTTGTAATAATTGTGGTCATGGAACTGATATGAGAGGATGCCCCCAGTCTCCATTAGTCCCTGAAGGTTAGTAATTTTTTACGCAAAAAACTATAGATTGCTAAAATTGACAATATTGGATAACATGTGACCCGGTATGAAAAAATATATTGCAGGGAGCTCTAAAAACTGCAGCTCACCTGATGCGGTTAACAAAGTACGACAACAGATGATAGAACAGATAGACTTATGGCTCTCACAGTGTCATGCAATCAGTACATATTCAGGTTAACCAGTCTTCAGAAACATATACTTGTAGTTGCTTCCGTTCACGATCTTATATGTAAACACTCATAGTATGTATCATGATGATGCCAATAAGACCAACAATGTATAACTTTCATTGTTGCTGTAAATCGTAACCTCTTCCTAATATAATTTTGGTACCACTTTTATTATCTTGGTATTTTTGTGAATATTGATCGTTGTCATTCTAGTTTTCCCAAAAAGTTATGGAAAATGTGTATTATGACAAACTAAAGTTGAGAAAAAGCAAAATCTAAGGGTGTGTTTAGTTGGGGGAAAAATATATCATTTTTCCAGGAAATTTTTCATTTGAGAATGGAAAAACTTAAAACTTGTTTAGTTGAACTTTTTTTTCAATATTTTTCAAAAAACAAAAAAATCTCATTTTCTAAATTTATATGAAAAAATAGAAAACCACAATTTACTATTCTCCATTTCTTTTTTTCCCTAATAAAATAAAACGTAAATATAACTCAAACCAAATAACCAACGGGCGTTTGGTCCAATGGTATGGAGGTTTTACCCTCCTAGGCAAGGTCTCATGTTCGAGTCTTGTCTAGGGCGATAGGGGTTTCCTCCCGCGTGTGTAAAGGGAAGGGTGTCATTGCCTTCTGGGCTGGACCCAACCTGGTTGTGTGGGCTCGCTACGCCTTCTGGGCTAGGGGCCATGTAGCCACAAATTGCCGTTCCAAAAAAAAAACTCAAACCAAATAAAATGTGAGTACCAATATTCTAACCTGTCTAGAGGTGGCAAATGGGTCGGATTGGGTTGGTTGGGGTCATGGGTCAAACGGGTCATGGGTCAAATGGGCCATGGGTCAAACAGGTCATGTTTTAAAAATGGGTTTAACGGGTCATGGGTCAAACGGTTTGGGTCAGATCGACCCACTAAATTATGGTGTTTTCATACATTTTTGAACGTTTTATACGTTTCGTCAGTCTCTTTACGCTTTCCCGACGTGTTTACTGTTTTTTACATTTAAGTCCGATTTCCTACGTTTTCGTCCGTTTTTTCCTTTTCATATCCGTTTTTTGTCCCGAATTCTTACGTTGTTCGTCCGAGATATCTTACCTTTTGTCCGTTTTTACTTTTTCGTCGAAATAAGGGGGGGTCCGATTTCTTAAGTTTCCGTCCATTTTTTACGTTTTTCGCCCTTTTCGCAGATTCTTACGTTTTTCCGTCTTTTTTTTACGTTTTTCGTCCATTTTAACGTTTTCGTCCATTCTTACTTTCAGTCGTTTTTACGTTTTCGTCCGATTTCTTACGTTTTCGTCCGTTTTTTACGTTTTCGTCCTATTTCTTACGTTTTCGTCTGATTTCTTATGTTTTCGTCCAATTTCTTAAGTTTTCGTCTTTTTTTTACGTTTTCGTCCGTTTTTTTACGTTTTCGTCAGATTTCTTACGTTTTGATATGTTTTTTTTACGTTTTCGTTCGATTTCTTACGTTTTCGTCCTTTTTTTACGTTTTTGTTCGATTTCTTACGTTTTCGTCCGTTTTTTTACGTTTTCGTCCGATTACTTAAGTTTTCGTCCGTTTTTTTACGTTTTCGCCCGTTTTCGTCAGATTTCTTACGTTTTCGTTTGTTTTTTACGTTTTCGTCCGATTTCTTATGTTTTCGTCCGATTTCTTTTTCGTCCGTTTTTTTTACCTTTTCGACCGATTTCTTACGTTTCTGTTTTCTTCCGTTTTGGACGTTTTCTTTTGTTTTTTTTACCATTTTCTTCGTTTTCTTACGTTTTATACGTATTTATTCGTTTTAAAAAACAGATCAAAACGTAAAAAAAACAGACGAAAATGGACGGAAACGTAAGAAAACAGACGAAAACGAACGAAAACGGACGTAAATGTTAAAAAACGGACGAAAACGTAAGAAATCGGACGAAAACGTAAAAAAATGGACGAAAACGTAAAACATCGAACGAAAACGTAAGAAATCTAACGAAAACGTAAAAAACCGGACGGAAACGTAAAAACGGACAAAAACGTAAGAAATCGGACGAAAACGTAAAAAAACAGACGAAAACGTAAGAAATTGAACGAAAACGTAAAAAAAGACGAAAACGTAAGTAATCAGACGAAAACGTAAAAAAGGGCGAAAACGTAAGAAATATGACGAAAACGTAAAAAACGGACGAAAACGTAAAAAACGGACGAAATCGTAAGAAATCGGACGAAAACGTAAAAAAACAGACGAAAACGTAAAAAAAGGGCGAAAACGTAAGAAATATGACGAAAACGTAAAAAAACGGACGAAAACGTAAAAAACGGACGAAATCGTAAGAAATCGGACGAAAACGTAAAAAAACGGACGAAAACGTAAGAAATTTGACGAAAACGTAATGTTAATTGAGATTTATATATGTTCGGTAATGTTAATTTCGAGTATACTACAAATTAAATATATGCTTATGATTGTAGTTAGTTTTTATTAATTTCATTTGTATTTTATTTTTTATTGTTTTTATAATCGTATACAAAGAGCTAATATGAAAAAAAATATTAAATGTGAAAAGAAAAATAAGTGAAAATAGATCCATCTAAACATTTTTTTTATTTTCTAAAAAGAAAAATATTTTTTGATTGGTCTAAAGATTCTACTCATCCATAAACTCTAATATTGTTTCCCTCCTTTTTTTTTTTTTAGAACGGCTTCTTTGATGCACCTAGATATGATAATAGTGTCAACGGTAGTGCGCAAGGGCAAAGGAGACAGTTTGGTGGATATTTAGATCCTTGGGTCGATCTGGGTTGTATTCTTTGTAAAACGTGTCGCTTAACAAATTACTCCTAAAAGGAGAATGAATGTGTGTCAAACAGATTGAAAGTCGTCCCAAGTCTAGTTTTGAACTCATGGGACCTCATTTTTTTCTTCTAGATGTAAAATATTATCGTGATAATATTGTCTTTGTAATGAAATTAACTCATTTGTTATATACAGTGATTATGATGAACGGACTAAGTAATGTTTGTGGGTCAACCCAGCCCGGACTAGCCTGTTTCGACCCATTACTAAAAAAATTCACCCACGGGGATACCCCCCGGTTAGGCCTCTGAGTCAAAGACTTGCCCTACCCGGGTAACATGAACAGGAAAACCTCACCCGTTTACTCGTTTACTAAAAGAATGACCCACTTCAACTTGACTCCATTTTGTTGTGACAAATATAAGCTTTTTGTTACTACATACTGTAATTAGGAAAGCGCATCTTATAAATTTCACTTGAAACTACAAGATATAAGAATCCATGATTCCATCTCAATATCACCAATAGCACGAAAAACTTATAGGTAGATGATGCTATGAACAAAAGTAGCAGTCTCCATGGGCTAAAGACAATAACACAACAAATTCATAGATTTCTATAAACTTAGTAGACATAGCCCTTAACAAACAATTCCTTCTTGGCCTCCTCGGACTCGCCCTGACCGGTGTATTTCCCGAGCTGAGCAAAAGAGTTAGCACTGGCCCTGAGGATCAGAGCATCCTGAGCAGCCTTCACGTTCTCGGGTTTTCCTCCCCATGTTGTGAGACAAGTGTTCTGAAGGGCACGTGCATATGAGAACGACACGTGCCATGGGTTTGGGCTCTGGTTCATTGCATTCAAGTTGAGTGTAGCCTCCACTTCAGATTGCCCACCAGACAAAAACTGCATTTCAAAACAGTAAGTTATACATCAAAACTTGTATGATTGTCGTTAAAAAGCTTATGGTTAGGATACTTGCCATGATTCCAGGAACTGCAGGTGGGATTCTTCTTTTAAGAAGCTTGAGAGTGTAGTCAGCAACCTGTTGAGGTGTGGCCCTTTCTTTGCACTGGGCCCCAGGTGTAACCATGCTTGGTTTCAAAAGGATACCTTCAAACAACACATTGTTTTGGGCTAGGTAGAAGAAAACCTCAGCCCACACCGCTTGTGCAACCTCGAATGTCCTGTCAATTCCGTGCTCACCATCAAGCAAGATTTCGGGCTCTACAATTGGGACCAAACCATTGTCCTACAAATCACATCACACCAAATACTTCAGACCGTGAACCACATCAAACCATAATGATAGGGTTCTCAAAAAGGAGTGCATCAACCCGTTTATTACCTGAGAAATAGCAGCATAACGAGCCAAACCCCAAGCTGCTTCCTTGACTGCAAGTGCTGTAGGACCATTGGGGATGCTCACAACAGTGCGCCTAAATGATGAATAAAAGGAAAAAGAATTAGCATAGACCGAACTAGTGAGTTGTTTTTGGCTTTTGACAAAAAGAGCGGATTTACCATTTGGCGAAGCGAGCACCCTGTTGGTAGTATGCAGCAGAGCGGGAAGCGAGTCCATCAAGACCTTGGCACCATGACTCGTCGTTTGAACCAGCCAATGGAACTAGACCCTGTTAGATGGAAAAATACGATTAGTCAGTTATCAAAGTAACAAATAGTGTTCATGTTAGGTGTAGATGTAGTACCTTGTCAGTCTTGATACCGGGGATAATGCATTGTTCCTTTAGGACATCGACGATCTTCTTGCCATCGACTGTAGATTGGTACAAAGTCTCCTCAAAGAGGATGGCACCTGAGATGTAGTTGCCTAGACCTGGTGCACTAACAAGGAGGGTACGGAAAGCCTGACGGTTGGCCTCGGTGTTCTCTAGACCGATTGAGGCTAAACGCTTTCCACAGGTGGCGTTGGACTCATCCATGGCTAGGATTCCTCTACCAGGGGTGGCGATAGTTTTCTACATATACAAATTTACACATCAGAAATATTTCGTGTCAAAACGCAAACGCTTTTCTATACTCTTCCAAAAAAAATATACTTCTCATTTTATACTACATATAAATTATATCAAATTTAATTTTATGGTTTCTTAGTATAATAGTAATATAGAAGGCTGCATCTCTGTAAGCAATCTTTTAACAAAAGAAATTCAAGATCTGGACACAACCCAAATTATTTAAACACCTTATCAGCATGATTGTGTAACCTCCACCTTTCACATATTTTTTCAGTTTTTCTGCATATAGTTGGTCCTATTGTTTGAGTAAACATATAAGATTATAACACCAATTTGTTCTGTTTACATATTTTTGTAATATAAAGTTTTTCGAGCTTTGTTTATTAACCAAAGCAACTACTTTCATCTCAAAGGTCAAGAGTTTGTAATTTTGTACGGTGCATAGGTCTTGTTAAAGTCGGTAGTGTTTCATGTTCATTTGCAGGTATTCATAACATGCTATAGCTAATATTTATGAGATATATAGAAGCATAGTTTTGAATAACATAATATCTTATAAATGCAAAATTTAAGTCACTGGTCAAAAATGGTCCAAGGACAATTGACATGAGAATATTTCGATTCTTATTCTAAAACTATATACAATGCAGAAACATAAACATACACAAAAAAGGAAACACTAACCGCTGTTTTGACAAGCTCATCAGCATAGCTAGCACGGACAGTGAGTGCAGAAGGTGCAGCAGAGTTAAAGCGAACTGCGGAAACAGGCACTTGGCGAAGAGTCTGACCCTTAACCCAGTCAGACTTATCAAGAATGGTTGCTGGGGATGGCTTGAAAAGAGAAGCTGAGGCCATGGTTTAGTTTAGTGAATTTCAAATGGACTCAACTTTTATCCTTTTAAATTAAACACCACTCATTATGTGTTTGGGTTCACTGGATTTATACTTCAAACATGGTGTCACTTGTGATATGCATTTTGAGGCCATAATGTGTTGGCCACTTATAACTTGCCATGTGGGGTGATAACTTTGCTGACATGGCACTGTGATATGAGAAGCTGTTTTGGTGATGATATGTAATGAAGGGACGAAATTTGCTCCCTCCTGAGTGTCCTTATGATTGTCTTTTATCGAACATGTGATTTAGAATTTAGTCCCTGGTTTTGTGATTATCTTACATTTGTTGTTACCTGTGAGATTTCTTTTGTTTATTGTGGAGTCTTTTCAAGAAAAGTTTGTTACCAATGTGGTAAATTTTCGGACGTAATTAATCAGGGATATCTGATACATTGGCAGTTTACTGTTTACCATCAAAGGTTCCAATTAGAAGTGGCAACATTTGGGTATCAGTAAACCATACAGATGTCTGTAGTATGTTATAAACATAATAATCAGACAATAATGAATGAAGCAACAAAAATGCGAAAGCTGATAAAAGTTTACATTAACACAAAAACTAATACACACTGAGAGTGAGCAATATAGCCATCAAACCATACCACATCATTCTCCTAACGAAACGGAGATCATAGAATAATGGTGAGAATCATAGTTAGTCAAACGTGGGCACGGTGAAGGGACTACTGAGAACAGTGATTCATGCTCATCAAATCTGGGTCAACACGAACTCACCAATTTTCTGAACATGTTTCAGACACTTTAAGCTTAAATGCTTAACCAAACAATTTGAGTCATCAATGATCAAGGGCAATTCACAAAAAGTACAAATGATAAGTCACAAAAGTAATGTCATTGGACCCCTTGATACAACATCTAAAAGGGCAAGAAAATGCCCAAACATTTTATCTCTCCAACAAAATTACTACTACCTTCTTAAGAGCAAAACTTTGGACTTTGTCTGAAACAAACTATTGAATCTATTTAAGATACGTAGAGGAAACCCACAAAAGCACATAAGTTACCAACGACGTTGTCACTTCTAAACTCCTTGGGCCTTTGAGTATAGGTGGAAGAACGGACACCATCAAGAAAGTTCCCACTAGCCATGACACAATAAAAGTTCCAACCCTGCAAATTACAACTAAAATGAAGAACGTCTCTCATGCTAAAATACAAGAACTCGGGTTTTTAAAAGGCTAATTGCATACTATGGAAACCTACGTGTGCTCTCATTTATGCTTTGTCTAACCAACTTATTCAATCCCATTAAAGAAAATGGAAATGGCCAATTGCATAAAATGGTAACCGTGGTGTCAATTAAGTTTTGGCTACATAAGATAATTGGTGTACCTCTAGGGAAAAAAAAGACACCACATGTCAACTTCTGCATCATCATTTCGTGTCAAATTACCTTAAACCGGCTACTTTAAAACTTATATGGCTTTTTTCTAGCATAAAGTGGGTCGTCTAAAATAGAATTTGGACCACAGTTACTTAAAACTAGCTCTTTATGCAATTAGCCCTTCTTGAAGCTACCCAAAGATTGCTAAAATATCATATCTTTCTACGAGTATTAATCTTTTTTTAACTATATCATATAAGTAGACAGATTTCACTATAAGATGTTACCATATACGAATTACCAAAAAAGATAAAACTACTTTAGCAAAAGACAAAAATAGGAAGTATGAAGTTTACCCGTAAAGAAAAGCTCTAAGTTTGCTCTTGAGCCGATCATGTATGAAATAAATAGTGGTAAAAAGTGATAAGGCTACTTGAATGGTGGGCCCTTCTTCAGTTGGAAATAGCACAGTGAGAGCTGCAAGTATCACAAAGGCAATGGCTGTTTTGATGATGAAGTTGGTAGCTGGTGTTCTAAACCTGTTTGTGATAGCCTGCACAACACGAGACTGGCTGACTTCCCTCATCTTCTTCTTGACATTGATTTTGGGGTTTTTTCTCTCATAAAACTGTTGCATTATTATTTTGTCGTGTGCAGATTCGATTGCATCAACACTTGGTTTATGACCAGCGTATTTTTGTACTAAGAAATTTCTAGCACTCTGGATTTCGTCTTCAGAAGCTTCCTTGCTGATACCAAGTCTTTTGTATGGATCCTTTATGTTGATTCTTGGAAAGATTACTGCAAAAGAAATCATCAGAGTAAATCATCAACGAAATTGAACTCCGCGTAAGCCAATGGAAGTAGTATTGGAAACAACAAAGGTGGTGTTATGGACATGCTTTTGGAAGTGACTGTGATTTTGATAAAAATAATCTATTAATTGGCTGTAATAGAACGAGTTATATTAATAGTATGTGGATATGCTTTTATTGATAGTTAGATTAGATGTTTGGGTGTTTGACAATTTCAGACATGTGAAATTTTATTAGACAAATGGACGTTTTGTGACTGATTATTGTACTTCAAGTTGAATGAATCAAATGATTAGTTCCGAAAACACAAATCCAAACACCCAAACGAAACATGCAGCAAAAGAGAATGTGACAACTTATAAGCCTAGTTGTACACGTCAAACAAATTATTATTCAGTAAGGCCTTGTGCATATTATGTTGTCACTGACTATTCTTATATATAACATTGAACGAATAATTACCTGATTCATCTCTAGCATCACCGAAAGAAGCATCCATGGCACATTTCACCAAAGAAATTCTTTTCGCGACATATCTCTGTGTAGAACCACCCAAATTATGCCGTCTGCTTAGATGATAAAATCAGCAAATTAATCCCAATTGTAGTTGCCTATTACCACATACAAACTCATTAAGAGGTGATCCGTAAACCTACCTTTGAAGGCAAAATAACTCTTTACGTTTACCCTGAGCTTGAAACACTGAAGTGCGTTTACATGGTAAAGCTGGACCTCTTGAATATAGGTGGAAACAATACTTTGTTGGACTTCCCGTCAATCCAGACAGATTCATCTTCTAATAGGTATAACTGAAACGCTAATCCATATATGATCACAAGCCAAAAGCCACGGGAAATTAATTATTAACCTAGTGTTAGAACAAGTAGCTAGGAAAGAAGTACAAAATAATCTCCGGCTCAGTCCCGTTCCCACACAAACTAACTAAATAACTGTTTATACAACAACCGACAAAATTACAGGTTTCTTCCCAAAAAACATTACTGTGATTTGTTTTGACAAATTATATTGAGCTCTGAGTCATACTGTCAAATTGACGAGAAAGAAGACAAGCCCAAAATAACACAAACCAAACATATTAATTATACGCGTAAGGGGGGTGTCTAGTATAACTCTTTTATTTGCTTCCAGGTTTTTAAATTCCATCTTTATCAAAACAATTACGAACGCTCTTCTTAAATGTGCGTATCTGATGTTACAAAACGCAGTAAGCATAAAAAAGCAGTTTTCGATTGTTTCGATGTTATCTGTTTGAATCTATAGCAGAACTCTCGCGAAAACAATAAACAGAAATCATCCAAGGGTCACATTTATCGCGCTATTTGCGTATAAGTAATGGCGCAAACTCCGAATGTGCAATTGTCACTTAGGAGATTCTGGCATTAGTTACACTAAGTATGCATAATTGCTTAAACTTTAACTAGTATAACCAATTGCAAATTTAATTGTTTAAAATGAAATTGCTTGCTAAGTGGAGTGTGAATTGTAACATATCATTTTATTAGCTCCAATTATAGTTTAAAAGTAATAATTACTATTAGATATGGATAAAAAAACAAATGAAAGAAATGATTACCTGAGCTGAGAGGATAATATATGTTGTTAGTTAGAGGAAATTTTTAAGCTTATTTTTCATGAAAATTGCAGACAGACCAACAACAACAAAAGGATTAGGAGTAGCAGCAGGCAGGCTAAGGGTTTTGTCAGATTAGAGTTAGGGTTCACAATTGGATATATGTTATCAAAGATGTTGTAAGACATCAATCCGTTGTAGTCTAGTTGGTTAGGATACTCGGCTCTCACCCGAGAGACCCGGGTTCAAGTCCCGGCAACGGAATTTCCCTTTTTTATTAACTTGGCTTTCAACTTTTTTTATATTTGTGTGTTTATGATAACCAACAAAACTAGTCACTTTTGTAAAAAAAAAAGCGTTTCACAAATTACCTGCTTTAACTTTTTTTAGAGTAAAAAAAGAGCATATTTACACGATAAGTCAACTACATTTATACATGAGTTATAAAAGAAAGATAATAAGGTACCCATAAATATAACAATAAATATATTTATGAAAATGTAAATGACAAGTTCATATATGAAATATCAAAGACAAATAACACATGGGATAAAAGAGCACATGGATAATATATCACTAAGAAAAGAATATGTCGACTCGGCAACTAGTCATCAAAACAGTAACCAAATTGCTTCTCATTTCCTATAAATAGAGTGTGTATCAAAGAGAAAATATTTATGAAAATGTAAATGACAAGTTCAGATATGAAATATCAAAGACAAATAACACATGGGATAAAAGAGCACATGTATCACTAAGAAAGGAATATGACGACTCGGCAACTAGTCATCAAAACAGTAACCAAATTGCTTCTCATTTCCTATAAATAGAGTCTCTCTCTCTCTCTCTCTCTGTGTGTCTGTGTCTGTGTGTGTGTGTGTAGAGGTACAAAGAATAATTTCCTACCTTGCAAGTCCTCAGACTCTCGATTAGCCACCACTCAATCATCAATTATCTCAGGAATAGATATCACAAAAAATGGGTGCTCAATTGTTATGGGCGCTCAATATCCCTCTCCTCAATCCTTCATCACCTATCGGGACTTCCACAAGAATCTGAATACTAGAAAAGAAAGCCGCCTCAGTCAACCTCTCATCTAAGAATAATCTCATCTATAAATCAGGTGAAACACCAATGTCTCTCATAAAAATTCCTTAAGCTATCGCGATAAGTACCTAAGTCCTATCTCATCTCTCACACTTCTCACACTCGATAACTGTCTTCTCACTACAGCTCTGTAAGTCCTCTCTCCTCTCATCCTCACTCGACTTCATAAAAAACCACCAATCTAAATTGCTCACGCTGTAATCACAACTACAATTCTCTCAAACATCACATACGTATATCAACGTCCTCTATATCCAGTAAACATGATATTCATGGCTTCCTCCGAACAATATAAACCCTCTGTCATAAATCTCTCCTCATCTCTCCTCTCTCTTCAAAGAAACTCACTCAAAAAACATTCGCTCTACCTCACCAAATGTTCACTCTCTAGCACAATCGATTCGACCCTTCCAATCTCAATAACTCCACATCTCACACGGCTAACTCGCTGTCTCTCAACATTCTCGACGAAACATCAAAGTCTATTGATAGAGCCTCCGCTTGTCTCATCTCAATTCGTCCAATCTCTATTTCACTCTCACTCCCACCTTCACACAAACCTGAAGGAACTCATCAGAAACGAACTCATCATTCGATCTCACCAGCTTCCACATCTCTTGTATCAATCACCATCACAATCGTTCCTCTTCTCTCAGACCTAGCTCGTCTCAACTCAATACAAGATCCCCCTGAAACTCATCCTCCAGAGAACTTCATATTTCTAATTAACTTCCCCAATTACTCTAAGAACAAAACTCAAAAAGCTCTCCTCCCATCCAGTCCATCTCACCATCAACCTCATTTCCCATAACCCCAACACTCGGACTCTAGTCCATCCTACTCAATTCTTAAATCTGCCAAGTAATCAAAAATGACTCAACTCAACTCTATCATATCATCACATGACTCCACCACTCGTACTCTACTGACCCACGCAGTCCGAAGATTCCACATAGTACATCAACGCGAATCACAAGACACGCACCATCAAGAATGATGTCGTTATCCAAGTCTACATCCAAGAGTACTTCCCCATCAGCGTCCTATTCTAGTCTCTACAGAAAAACATCATTAACATCAATCGTCACAAATCACTCGTACAATCTTCAAGATTCATTCTCATCATCTTCATCAGACTACAATACACCAAAATCCGCTCAAAGGTTAGATGCTAATAAGAGACCACTTCCTTAGATTACACATCCGCGAAATCTCTCATCTATCAGAACCTCTTATTACCATCATCAAAAAAACCGCTCTAGAACAATAGATCACTACCCATCCTTGAAATACATCCTCAACAGGTCATCTCTCACAACAAGATCCACTCTTAATTCAACTCGATCTCTCTAACACAACTCACTCTCTCATCGCTATGACATAATCCTCTACAATTCAGAACAATCTAGTGAAAATCAGTACCCTAAACCTCAAATTTCGAAACAATCTCACAAGGTCGTATTATCCTCTCTTCATCCTCTCTCCGGTCCATTCAAAAGTCTCTCTTCTCATCATTTCCTCGTCATCTCATTCTCCGCTCCCTCTAACTCTCATCATCTCTCTCTCACCTCTCTCACAATCGTTCGCATACATCATCTCGTCGTCACATGAAGACGTTCCAACGCGGTCACACTTCTCTTCTTCTGACAAATCTCTCTCTCTCTGTGTCTGTGTGTGTGTGTGTAGAGGTACAAAGAATAATTTCCTACCTTGCAAGTCCTCATCAACTTCACTAAAAATAGTGAATGTTAACACGAGAATAAAACCCCGACAAATCATGTCGTCCCAAAAGTTACTCGGTCAAACACAGTGGTGTAAAACCACATACGTAATGTAAGTTACCAGCAGGGAATCGCCACCCGAGCAACTATTTCCTTTTAAATCATCCCCCATTAAATATTACTAATTTTCACCATAATATATCCACTTTCTAAAATGATGTTGTTCACATAGGGACATGGTCACGGTGCCCAAGTCACACTCCAAAGCCCGTGGTCAGGACCTGTGATCTTACGCTTCATCAATTGGCGCCATCCATGGGACCCAACATTTTTTCTTTATAAAAACATAACAACCCATACTCTTGCCCAACTGTGGACGGTAAAACCATAATCATGAGCGGAGAAGATCCACTTCAAAACCCAATACAAGAGGCGACGGGGAACCCAGGCGAACCTGAGGTAGAACCAACACCTGTCGCCCCCGAAGCAGGTGGACCAAGTAACACGCTCTTGGAACAAGACGCAGAAGACCCCATAATGCAGTTCGTGGTTCATAATTTTGACCGGATGAACGCTATGTATAAAGATTTTACCCAAAAGCTCAAAAACACCCCAGTACTCACGAGCGCGGACCCTCCAGTCATTGAACCATGGAACTCCGATTCAGACGACGTGCCAGTCAAATCCAGAGAAAATATCTTCGTAGAAAGCGACAATGGTGATCCCTCTAAAAGTCGTGCAACCACCAGGCCAACACCCCTTACCAATACGGTTAAAGGAAGACCCGCGGTGAATAAGGATTTCTACCACGAGCCTTTCATTTTCAAGGAGTCGGATAGAGACGTACAAGATTTGGTTGCCTTCTCATTCACCTCTCGAATCAGAGACTATGACATTCTGGATGGCATCAAGGTCCCCACCAATCTACGCATGTATGATAGCACGACAGATCCAGACGACCACTTGACAGTCTTTATGGGAACGATGGACGTGCACAAGCTCCCAGAACCAGCATGGTGCAGATTCTTTTATATCACGCTATGCGGAGCGGCACGATTTTGGTACGACAACCTCATACCCGGAAGCATTGATGGCTTTCACTAGTTGAGCGACAAAGCTGAGATCCTTGACATGCGACAACGGCCCGACGAATCGCTAAAGGATTACATGGCCCGGTTCAGTAAAGAAACCTTGCACATGGCTGATCAGTCTGATATCATGGTATTGGTGGCTTTCATTAATGGTGTGCGCACATGACGCCTGTTAAAAGACTTGATCGCAAAACCACCAACATCGCTGGAGGACTTGTTCACACAAACCAACAACTTTATACGAGCTGAAGAAGCGAACAACAAAAATCGTCTCCGGGAGCCGCGTCGGGAGACAAAGCAGCATATGACATATAAAGATATCCCACGAATGAGCAAAGACAAGCATGTTTCCAGGTCAGCCAATCGACATACTGAAAGTCAAGATTTATGTGCGAAGCCTTTGCCGCATTAATAAAATCCCTCGCGGAAATACTAGCCACCTCAGAAGGAAAATCCCTACTGCGACCCCCACCGAGGATGTACACCCCGCTGGTAAAAGGGATCGGACCAAATACTGTGAGTTCCATGAGGATCACTATCATGAAACCAACGATTGCATAGACCTCCAAAAGGAGATTGAAGCATGTGTTTGAAAAGGACGTATGGCTCACTTGGAAAAAGGCGCCAAAACCCACAACAACAGCCAGAACACCTAGGCGTCCGGTTCAAAAGACACACGCAATGCCCAAACAGAATAGAGCAAGAAGACGAGCACTGATTTAAGGCCAAAAAGCAAAATACACATGATCTAGATTACGAGAACAAACTCAAAAAAGGCTAAGGTGTCATTCCCTAGCATAACGTTCTCTGAAGAGGACCCGATCCCAGAACATTGCATCGGTGATGATCCATTGATTATCACAGCTAGGGGTGTCAAATGGGTTGACCCGACCCAAACTCGATAAGGCCTTATGGGGTCGGGTTGATTCGGGTCCAACTTAGCTTATCAGGTTTATCGGGTCAACCCGATAAACCCAATAGCCTAATAGGGTCGGGTTAGGGTTTTAATTGGTTCGTTATCGGGTTATCGGGTTGACCCGATAAACCCGATAAGCTATGATGATCCATTAAAAATCTATAATATATATAATCCTTTCTAGTTTGTATTGTATATTAAGCCAATTAACAATATATTTCCAAACCTGATATGTTTTATGTGTATAACTTTGGATTTTGTTTTATGATTAGTGTTACAGACTACAATATATGATTTGTGGAACAAATTGTTTAGCTAAACTCATATGATGTTTTTCATAATGCCAACTGGTAAAAATGAAACAAGATGCTTACTGTCATAATGCAATGTTCGTTATATATTTTTCCAAAGAGAGTATAAATACCATGTTGCACTTGCTCCTAATAATGCATTAGATTTTAAATGAGTTAATTTGAGAGTTGAAATTAGCATGTAACCAATAACCCGATAGACCCAACCCGATAACCTGCAACCAGATAGACCCGAACCCGACTAACCTGATTTCTTATAGGGTCGGGTTACGGGTTAGTTTTTTATTTCTCAAAACCCAATAGACCTGACCCGATAAGCCCCAAACACGACCCAATAACCCGACTAACCTGATTTCTTATAGGGTCGGGTTACGGGTTAGCAGATGTAGGAGCCACGCATATTCACAGAATCAATGTAGATGGAGGAAGCTCAATAGAAATCATGTATGAACACTGCTTCGAATAACTCCCAGCTGAAGAAAAAAAACAGTTCGACCACCTACAACTCCGCTTGTCGGATTTACCGATAACCCTATACGATTACCGTGGTCACATTAGCAAGACGGTAATGGTAGACTATATGATCATGAGGGAACCATCACCATACAACATCATCCTAGGACGTCCAGGATTGACGAAGCTCGGTGCGGTCGCTTCCACCTTACATGCCTTAATGAAATTCCAAACATAGGCGGCCATCGCCATTATAAAATGGGAAAGACTCTAGTCGAGCATTTGGAATCATATATCTCGAAAAAGAAATCAACCAGAAAAAGCCGATGGTACTCAAGACGTAGAGCATGTGGTTATCAATGACGCGCACTCAGATCAAACGATAACAATTGCAGCGAATCTCTCGAAAACACTAAAAGAAAAGCTTTGCGAGCTTCTACGTTCTAACAAGGATGTATTTGCGTGGATGCGACATGACCGGAATCCCAGAGAACTAGCAGAACACAGACTTACATCTAACACCAACGACGCTCTTTCACCGGTCTGGCAAAAGAGGGGACATTGGCCGAAAAGAAGAACGAAGCAAGGCAATTACGACAGAGGTATCAAAGTTGGTCTAGGCAAGAATCCTTAAAGCAATCTTCTTCCCTAAATGGGTGTCTAATCCAATAATGCTGAAGAAAACAGATGGAACGTAGCGCATGTGCATTTATTTCACAAGTCTGAACAAGGCCTGCCCAAAAGACAGTTACTCGCTACCAAAAATAGACCAGAAGATAGAGTCATTAGAAGGATTTAAGCTAAAGTGTTTCATAGATGCGTACAAAGGTTACCATCAAATACGCATGGCCAGAGAATACGAAGAGAAGACGTCCTTCCACACCAAACAAGGGACCTTCTGCTATGAAAAGATGTCGTTTGGACTAAAAAATGCTAGAGCCACCTATCAATGACTAATGGACAACAAGTTCGCAGGTTAGTTGGGCAGAAACATCAAAATCTATGTAGATGACATGGTGATAAAAAAGCAAGAATGAAGGAAGCCTACTCACAAACATCACTGAACATTTGACACGCTCCGAAAGGCTAACATGAAGCTCAACCCGAAAAAATGCACATTCGGAGTAGAGTTTGGACAATTCCTAGGTTATATGATCATGAATGAAGGAATCCAAGCAAACCCAAAAAAAGTTCAAGCCATAATCAACATGGCCTCTCCAAGAACATTGTGCGAAGTTCAAGCACTCAACGGTAAGCTCGCGGCACTTGGGCATTTCCTGGCAAAATCTGCGGAAAGATTGTTGACTTTCTTCAAAACGCTAAAGGGTTGTCTAAATAAAAAAGATTTCAAATGGAATACTGAAGCAGAAGTGGCTTTCCAAGAACTAAAAGAACATCTCCAATCCTTGCCTGCATTAACAATACCAATGCCGGGGGAAACTTTAACCCTCTACCTGGCAGCACCTAATGAAGCCATAAGTGCGGTCCTTTTGACAGAGAGAAGAAGCTTGCATAAAGCGATATACTTCGTTACCCGGGCATTACAGGGGGCGGGGAATAAACCCAAAATAACCCTAATCTCAATAAGGTAAAGGCCCCCTTGCACTTGTACATGCCAGACGACGCTTGTGCCGTTACTTCCAGGACCACATAAATTTGTGTTGATAACCGATCACGCTGATTAACGGCAAGTACTCTTAAAAGCCCAAAATATCTTTTTTTACTTTTTTTCAGGGATGCATAGCCAATGGGCCATCGAATTGGTGAATGGCACAAGATACTGTATAAACCTAGGTCGGTCGTGAAAGGACATATACTTGCAGATTTCTTGGCAAAGTCTCCGACGATCAACAACTCACAGGTCCAAAAAGTTACCAACACACCAAAGAAAGATACCTTCACTGACGGTGCGTCAAGCGTAGAAGGTTCACCCCCTTTCCACCGTGCTTGGGTTAATCTTAACTGAGTCCCTCAAGAACGACAAGTGGATAACCCTCTATTGCTCTTCGATTCAAACTTTGGAAACATCTGATCAACGAAGCTGACTATGAAGCCCTTATGGCCAAGGCTCAGAACTCGAAGTCCACATGGAATGCTGAATGCTTGTCAAAGTAGACACGATTCCTATTGATCGCGAAACCTAAGTGTTAAGGGGTTGATACGCAAGTCAATGAGGAATGATGAAAGAAATATTTAGCAAAGTGACAAAGAACTACAGATCATTTTATAGTTTATACAATAACACAAATCACTCATCCAAAGATTAAGCGCACCAACATTCGACACCTCTAAGGTAACTGGCTCCACCCACTCCCCCACATATCATTCATCTTCTTAGCGCAACCTGACAAAAGTGTCTATGGTCGAGGTGGTTCTTGCGAAGTATAGAAGTCAAAAATTCAGCACAATTAAAGAGAACATGTGCTACTTAGATGACCCGGATCTTAGATTATCTAACTAACGGAGCCCTTCAGAAGACTCACCGAGGCACGAAAATAAGGATCAAAGCACCACAATATTCAGTCAAGCAGAAAGTTCTTTACCGTAAAGGATACTTAATACCATGGCTGCGATGCGTAGGCCATGAGCAAGCAAACTATGTTCCACGAGAAGCACACTTCGGATCATGCAGAGCACATGCAGGTTCAAGGAGCATCACCCAGAAAGCAGCAAGACTCGGTTATTACTGGCCTACAATGCACCGTGACGTAACACGAGTGGTGGAAACATGCCCAATTGCCTTCTCTACACACACCGATTGTTGCGCCAGCCACAATGCGAAATGACGAGAATCTCGAGTCCATTGCCCTTTCACCAGTGGGGGATCGACATAGTAGGACCATTCCCGGAGGCCCCAGGACGAGTTAAGTTCTTAATAGTCGCTATCGACTACTTCATCAGATGGGTAGAAGCTAAAAAAAATAAAAAACTCTGTAGTCAACAATCTATCTACGGTCAAAAAATTCTGCCAATTTATGTGACGTAACACAATTGTCTGCCGTTTTGGTATTCCAGGAGTAATCATCAGCGATAATGGGAAACAATTCGCAATTAACCCTTTTCGAGAATGGTGCGAGGAGCTTAAGATCAAACAAGATTACACATCAGTTGCCCATCCACAAGCTAATGGGCAAACCGAAGTCACCAACCGAACTATTCTACAGGGTCTAAAGACAAGACTAGGGAAAGCTAAAGGACAATGGGTCAAAAGAATTACCAATGTCATATGGGCCATATCGAACAAAAGAAGTACAAAATAATCTCCGGCTCAGTCCCGTTCCCACACAAACTAACTAAATAACTATTTATACAACAACCGACGAAATTACAGGTTTCTTCCCAAAAAAACATTACTGTGATTTGCTTTGACAAATTATATTGAGCTCTGAGTCATACTGTCAAATTGACGAAAAAGAAGACAAGCCCAAAATAACACAAACCAAACATATTAATTATACGCGTAAGGGGGGTGTCTAGTATAACTCTTTTATTTGCTTCCAGGTTTTTAAATTCCATCTTTATCAAAACAATTACGAACGCTCTTCTTAAATGTGCGTATATGATGTTACAAAACGCAGTAAGCATAAAAAAGCAGTTTTCGATTGTTTCGATGTGATCTGTTTGAATCTATAGCAGAACTCTCGCGAAAACAATAAACAGAAATCATCCAAGGGTCACATTTATCGCGCTATTTGCGTATAAGTAATGGCGCAAACCCCGAATGTGCAATTGTCACTTAGGAGAATCTGGCATTAGTTACACTAAGTATGCATAATTGCTTAAACTTTAACTAGTATAACCAATTGCAAATTTAATTATTTAAAATGAAATTGCTTGCTAAGTGGAGTGTGAATTGTAACATATCATTTGATTAGCTCCAATTATAGTTTAAAAGTAATAATTACTACTAGATATGGATAAAAAACAAATGAAAGAAATGATTACCTGAGCTGAGAGGATAATATATGTTGTTGGTTAGAGGAAATTTTTAAGCTTATTTTTCATGAAAATTGCAGACAGACCAACAACAACAAAAGGATTAGGAGTAGCAGCAGGCAGGCAGGCTAAGGGTTTTGTCAGATTAGAGCTAGGTGTTCACAATTACTTATGTTATCAAAGATGTTGTAAGACATCAATCCGTTGTAGTCTAGTTGGTTAGGATACTCGGCTCTCACCCGAGAGACCCGGGTTCAAGTCCCGGCAACGGAATTTACCTTTTTTTGTTAACTTGGCTTTCAACTTTTTTTATATTTGTGTGTTTATGATAACCAACAAAACTAGTCACTTTTGTAAAAAAAAGTGTTTCACAAATTACCCGCTTTAACTTTTTTTAGAGTAAAAAAAGAGCATATTTACACGATAAGTCACCTACATTTATACATGAGTTATAAAAGAAAGATAATAAGGTACCCATAAAGATAACAATAAATATATTTATGAAAATGTAAATGACAAGTTCATATATGAAATATCAAAGACAAATAACACATGGGATAAAAGAGCACATGGATAATATATCACTAAGAAAAGAATATGTCGACTCGGCAACTAGTCATCAAAACAGTAACCAAATTGCTTCTCATTTCCTATAAATAGAGTGTGTATCAAAGAGAAAATATTTATGAAAATGTAAATGACAAGTTCAGATATGAAATATCAAAGACAAATAACACATGGGATAAAAGAGCACATGTATCACTAAGAAAGGAATATGACGACTCGGCAACTAGTCATCAAAACAGTAACCAAATTGCTTCTCATTTCCTATAAATAGAGTCTCTCTCTCTCTCTCTCTCTGTGTGTCTGTGTCTGTGTGTGTGTGTGTAGAGGTACAAAGAATAATTTCCTATTCAAGGTTGCCTCAGACTCTCGATTAGCCACCACTCAATCATCAATTATCTCAGGAATAGATATCACAAAAAATGGGTGCTCAATTGTTATGGGCGCTCAATATCCCTCTCCTCAATCCTTCATCACCTATCGGGACTTCCACAAGAATCTGAATACTAGAAAAGAAAGCCGCCTCAGTCAACCTCTCATCTAAGAATAATCTCATCTATAAATCAGGTGAAACACCAATGTCTCTCATAAAAATTCCTTAAGCTATCGCGATAAGTACCTAAGTCCTATCTCATCTCTCACACTTCTCACACTCGATAACTGTCTTCTCACTACAGCTCTGTAAGTCCTCTCTCCTCTCATCCTCACTCGACTTCATAAAAAACCACCAATCTAAATTGCTCACGCTGTAATCACAACTACAATTCTCTCAAACATCACATACGTATATCAACGTCCTCTATATCCAGTAAACATGATATTCATGGCTTCCTCCGAACAATATAAACCCTCTGTCATAAATCTCTCCTCATCTCTCCTCTCTCTTCAAAGAAACTCACTCAAAAAACATTCGCTCTACCTCACCAAATGTTCACTCTCTAGCACAATCGATTCGACCCTTCCAATCTCAATAACTCCACATCTCACACGGCTAACTCGCTGTCTCTCAACATTCTCGACGAAACATCAAAGTCTATTGATAGAGCCTCCGCTTGTCTCATCTCAATTCGTCCAATCTCTATTTCACTCTCACTCCCACCTTCACACAAACCTGAAGGAACTCATCAGAAACGAACTCATCATTCGATCTCACCAGCTTCCACATCTCTTGTATCAATCACCATCACAATCGTTCCTCTTCTCTCAGACCTAGCTCGTCTCAACTCAATACAAGATCCCCCTGAAACTCATCCTCCAGAGAACTTCATATTTCTAATTAACTTCCCCAATTACTCTAAGAACAAAACTCAAAAAGCTCTCCTCCCATCCAGTCCATCTCACCATCAACCTCATTTCCCATAACCCCAACACTCGGACTCTAGTCCATCCTACTCAATTCTTAAATCTGCCAAGTAATCAAAAATGACTCAACTCAACTCTATCATATCATCACATGACTCCACCACTCGTACTCTACTGACCCACGCAGTCCGAAGATTCCACATAGTACATCAACGCGAATCACAAGACACGCACCATCAAGAATGATGTCGTTATCCAAGTCTACATCCAAGAGTACTTCCCCATCAGCGTCCTATTCTAGTCTCTACAGAAAAACATCATTAACATCAATCGTCACAAATCACTCGTACAATCTTCAAGATTCATTCTCATCATCTTCATCAGACTACAATACACCAAAATCCGCTCAAAGGTTAGATGCTAATAAGAGACCACTTCCTTAGATTACACATCCGCGAAATCTCTCATCTATCAGAACCTCTTATTACCATCATCAAAAAAACCGCTCTAGAACAATAGATCACTACCCATCCTTGAAATACATCCTCAACAGGTCATCTCTCACAACAAGATCCACTCTTAATTCAACTCGATCTCTCTAACACAACTCACTCTCTCATCGCTATGACATAATCCTCTACAATTCAGAACAATCTAGTGAAAATCAGTACCCTAAACCTCAAATTTCGAAACAATCTCACAAGGTCGTATTATCCTCTCTTCATCCTCTCTCCGGTCCATTCAAAAGTCTCTCTTCTCATCATTTCCTCGTCATCTCATTCTCCGCTCCCTCTAACTCTCATCATCTCTCTCTCACCTCTCTCACAATCGTTCGCATACATCATCTCGTCGTCACATGAAGACGTTCCAACGCGGTCACACTTCTCTTCTTCTGACAAATCTCTCTCTGTGTGTGTCTGTGTGTGTGTGTGTGGAGGTACAAAGAATAATTTCCTACCTTGCAAGTCCTCATCAACTTCACTAAAAATAGTGAATGTTAACACGAGAATAAAACCCCGACAAATCATGTCGTCCCAAAAGTTACTCGGTCAAACACAGTGGTGTAAAACCACATACGTAATGTAAGTTACCAGCAGGGAATCGCCACCCGAGCAACTATTTCCTTTTAAATCATCCCCCATTAAATATTACTAATTTTCACCATAATATATCCACTTTCTAAAATGATGTTGTTCACATAGGGACATGGTCACGGTGCCCAAGTCACACTCCAAAGCCCGTGGTCAGGACCTGTGATCTTACGCTTCATCAATTGGCGCCATCCATGGGACCCAACATTTTTTCTTTATAAAAACATAACAACCCATACTCTTGCCCAACTGTGGACGGTAAAACCATAATCATGAGCGGAGAAGATCCACTTCAAAACCCAATACAAGAGGCGACGGGGAACCCAGGCGAACCTGAGGTAGAACCAACACCTGTCGCCCCCGAAGCAGGTGGACCAAGTAACACGCTCTTGGAACAAGACGCAGAAGACCCCATAATGCAGTTCGTGGTTCATAATTTTGACCGGATGAACGCTATGTATAAAGATTTTACCCAAAAGCTCAAAAACACCCCAGTACTCACGAGCGCGGACCCTCCAGTCATTGAACCATGGAACTCCGATTCAGACGACGTGCCAGTCAAATCCAGAGAAAATATCTTCGTAGAAAGCGACAATGGTGATCCCTCTAAAAGTCGTGCAACCACCAGGCCAACACCCCTTACCAATACGGTTAAAGGAAGACCCGCGGTGAATAAGGATTTCTACCACGAGCCTTTCATTTTCAAGGAGTCGGATAGAGACGTACAAGATTTGGTTGCCTTCTCATTCACCTCTCGAATCAGAGACTATGACATTCTGGATGGCATCAAGGTCCCCACCAATCTACGCATGTATGATAGCACGACAGATCCAGACGACCACTTGACAGTCTTTATGGGAACGATGGACGTGCACAAGCTCCCAGAACCAGCATGGTGCAGATTCTTTTATATCACGCTATGCGGAGCGGCACGATTTTGGTACGACAACCTCATACCCGGAAGCATTGATGGCTTTCACTAGTTGAGCGACAAAGCTGAGATCCTTGACATGCGACAACGGCCCGACGAATCGCTAAAGGATTACATGGCCCGGTTCAGTAAAGAAACCTTGCACATGGCTGATCAGTCTGATATCATGGTATTGGTGGCTTTCATTAATGGTGTGCGCACATGACGCCTGTTAAAAGACTTGATCGCAAAACCACCAACATCGCTGGAGGACTTGTTCACACAAACCAACAACTTTATACGAGCTGAAGAAGCGAACAACAAAAATCGTCTCCGGGAGCCGCGTCGGGAGACAAAGCAGCATATGACATATAAAGATATCCCACGAATGAGCAAAGACAAGCATGTTTCCAGGTCAGCCAATCGACATACTGAAAGTCAAGATTTATGTGCGAAGCCTTTGCCGCATTAATAAAATCCCTCGCGGAAATACTAGCCACCTCAGAAGGAAAATCCCTACTGCGACCCCCACCGAGGATGTACACCCCGCTGGTAAAAGGGATCGGACCAAATACTGTGAGTTCCATGAGGATCACTATCATGAAACCAACGATTGCATAGACCTCCAAAAGGAGATTGAAGCATGTGTTTGAAAAGGACGTATGGCTCACTTGGAAAAAGGCGCCAAAACCCACAACAACAGCCAGAACACCTAGGCGTCCGGTTCAAAAGACACACGCAATGCCCAAACAGAATAGAGCAAGAAGACGAGCACTGATTTAAGGCCAAAAAGCAAAATACACATGATCTAGATTACGAGAACAAACTCAAAAAAGGCTAAGGTGTCATTCCCTAGCATAACGTTCTCTGAAGACGACCCGATCCCAGAACATTGCATCGGTGATGATCCATTGATTATCACAGCTAGGGGTGTCAAATGGGTTGACCCGACCCAAACTCGATAAGGCCTTATGGGGTCGGGTTGATTCGGGTCCAACTTAGCTTATCAGGTTTATCGGGTCAACCCGATAAACCCAATAGCCTAATAGGGTCGGGTTAGGGTTTTAATTGGTTCGTTATCGGGTTATCGGGTTGACCCGATAAACCCGATAAGCTATGATGATCCATTAAAAATCTATAATATATATAATCCTTTCTAGTTTGTATTGTATATTAAGCCAATTAACAATATATTTCCAAACCTGATATGTTTTATGTGTATAACTTTGGATTTTGTTATATGATTAGTGTTACAGACTATAATATATGATTTGTGGAACAAATTGTTTAGCTAAACTCATATGATGTTTTTCATAATGCCAACTGGTAAAAATGAAACAAGATGCTTACTGTCATAATGCAATGTTCGTTATATATTTTTCCAAAGAGAGTATAAATACCATGTTGCACTTGCTCCTAATAATGCATTAGATTTTAAATGAGTTAATTTGAGAGTTGAAATTAGCATGTAACCAATAACCCGATAGACCCAACCCGATAACCTGCAACCAGATAGACCCGAACCCGACTAACCTGATTTCTTATAGGGTCGGGTTACGGGTTAGTTTTTTATTTCTCAAAACCCAATAGACCTGACCCGATAAGCCCCAAACACGACCCAATAACCCGACTAACCTGATTTCTTATAGGGTCGGGTTACGGGTTAGCAGATGTAGGAGCCACGCATATTCACAGAATCAATGTAGATGGAGGAAGCTCAACAGAAATCATGTATGAACACTGCTTCGAATAACTCCCAGCTGAAGAAAAAAAACAGTTCGACCACCTACAACTCCGCTTGTCGGATTTACCGATAACCCTATACGATTACCGTGGTCACATTAGCAAGACGGTAATGGTAGACTATATGATCATGAGGGAACCATCACCATACAACATCATCCTAGGACGTCCAGGATTGACGAAGCTCGGTGCGGTCGCTTCCACCTTACATGCCTTAATGAAATTCCAAACATAGGCGGCCATCGCCATTATAAAATGGGAAAGACTCTAGTCGAGCATTTGGAATCATATATCTCGAAAAAGAAATCAACCAGAAAAAGCCGATGGTACTCAAGACGTAGAGCATGTGGTTATCAATGACGCGCACTCAGATCAAACGATAACAATTGCAGCGAATCTCTCGAAAACACTAAAAGAAAAGCTTTGCGAGCTTCTACGTTCTAACAAGGATGTATTTGCGTGGATGCGACATGACCGGAATCCCTAGAGAACTAGCAGAACACAGACTTAACATTCACCCACGAACTTTCCCGGTCTGGCAAAAGAAGCGGGCCATGGCGAAAGAACGAAGCAAGGCAATTACGACAGAGGTATCAAAGTTGGTCTAGGCAAGAATCCTTAAAGCAATCTTCTTCCCTAAATGGGTGTCTAATCCAATAATGCTGAAGAAAACAGATGGAACGTAGCGCATGTGCATTTATTTCACAAGTCTGAACAAGGCCTGCCCAAAAGACAGTTACTCGCTACCAAAAATGGACCAGAAGATAGAGTCATTAGAAGGATTCAAGCTAAAGTGTTTCATAGATGCGTACAAAGGTTACCATCAAATACGCATGGCCAGAGAATACGAAGAGAAGACGTCCTTCCACACCAAACAAGGGACCTTCTGCTATGAAAAGATGTCGTTTGGACTAAAAAACGCTAGAGCCACCTATCAATGACTAATGGACAACAAGTTCGCAGGTTAGTTGGGCAGAAACATCAAAATCTATGTAGATGATATGGTGATAAAAAACAAGAACGAAGGAAACCTAATCGCATACATCACTGAAACATTCGACACGCTTCGGAAGGCTAACATGAAGCTCAATCCGAAAAATGCACATTTGGAGTGGAGTCTGGACAATTCCTAGGTTATATGATCACGAATGAAGGAATCCAAGCAAACCCGGAAAAGGTTTAAGCCATAATCAACATGGCCTCTCCAAGAACATTGAGCAACGTTCAAGCACTCAATGGTAAGCTCGCGGCACTCGGGCTTTTCCTGGCAAAGTCTGCCGAAAGATCGTTGCCTTTCTTCAAAACGCTAAAGGGATGTATAAATAAAAAAGATTTCAAATGGAATGCTGAAGCAAAAGTGGCTTTCCAAGAACTAAAAGAACATCTCCAATCCTTACCCGCATTAACAGTACCAAGGTCGGGAGAAACTTTAACCCTCTACCTAGCAGCAGCTAATGAAGCCATAAGTGCGGTCCTGTTGACGGAAAGAAAAAGCGTGCAAAAACCGATATACTTCGTTACCCGGGCATTACAGGGGGCGGGGATAAACTACCCTAATCTCGATAAGGTAGCCCTTGCACTTGTACATGCAGCACGACGCTTGTGCCGTTACTTCCAGGCCCACATAATATGTGTGATAACCGATCAGCTGATAAGGCAAGTACTCTTAAAGCCCAAATATTCGGGATGCATAGCCAAATGGGCCATCGAATTGGGAGAGCACAAGATACTGTATAAACCTAGGTCGGTCGTGAAAGGACATATACTTGCAGATTTCTTGGCAAAGTCTCCGACGATCAACAACTCACAGGTCCAAAAAGTTACCAACACACCAAAGAAAGATACCTTCACTGACGGTGCGTCAAGCGTAGAAGGATCAGGTGCTGGGTTAATCTTAACTGACCCAAGAAGACAAGTGATAACCTATGCTCTACGATTCAACTTTGGAACATCTAATAACGAAGCTGAATATGAAGCCCTTATGGCAAGGCTAGAACTCGCAGTCCACATGGAAGCTGAATGCTTGGAAGTATACATCGATTCCTTATTGATCGCGAACCAAGTGGAGGGGTTATACGAAGTCAATGAGGAACTGATGAAAAGATATTTAGCAAAGGTCAAAGAACTACATGATCATTTTAATAGTTTTACAATAACACAAATCACTCAGTCAAAGAATAAACGCACCGACACCCTAAGTAAACTGGCATCATCATCTTTTGCGCACCTGACAAAAAGTGTCATGGTCGAGGTGGTTCCTTGCCGAAGTATAGAAGTCAAAACATTCAGCACAATTAAAGAAACATGTGCTACTTAGATGGACCCGATCATAGATTATCTAACAAACGGAGCCCTTCCAGAAGACCTCACCGAGGCACGAAAATAAGGATCAAAGCACCACAATATTCAGTCAAGCAGAAAGTTCTTTACCGTAAAGGATACTTAATACCATGGCTGCGATGCGTAGGCCATGAGCAAGCAAACTATGTTCCACGAGAAGCACACTTCGGATCATGCAGAGCACATGCAGGTTCAAGGAGCATCACCCAGAAAGCAGCAAGACTCGGTTATTACTGGCCTACAATGCACCGTGACGTAACACGAGTGGTGGAAACATGCCCCAATTGCCATCAACACACACCGATAATACGCCAGCCACAATGCGAAATGACGAGAATCTCGAGTCCATTGCCCTTTCACCAGTGGGGGATCGACATAGTAGGACCATTCCCGGAGGCCCCAGGACGAGTTAAGTTCTTAATAGTCGCTATCGACTACTTCATCAGATGGGTAGAAGCTAAACCAGTAGCAACAATCTCCGGTCAAAAAATACTGCAATTTATGTGACGTAACATTGTCTGCCGTTTTGGTATTCCAGGAGTAATCATCAGCGATAATGGGAAACAATTCGCAATTAACCCTTTTCGAGAATGGTGCGAGGAGCTTAAGATCAAACAAGATTACACATCAGTTGCCCATCCACAAGCTAATGGGCAAACCGAAGTCACCAACCGAACTATTCTACAGGGTCTAAAGACAAGACTAGGGAAAGCTAAAGGACAATGGGTCAAAGAATTACCAAATGTCATATGGGCATATCGAACAAGAGCCCATGCAGCAAACAGATGCACACCTTTCAGTCTGGTTTATGGCTCAGAAGCAGTCTTACCCTCGGAAATAGGTATACCAACCTACCGAATCAACACATTCGACCCAACCACGAATGACATAAACCTCCGCCTTAACCTCAATTTGTTAGAATAACGCTGAGAAATTGCATTGTTACGGAATGCAAGGTATTGAAAAAGGCTACTTTAACTGATTACTCTATTTTTTTGGTTTTTCAAATTTTATGAAAACTTTTAAAGGACTAATTTGCAGATCAAAAATAGATGAGTAAATAAGCCTTTAAGAACAAATTAAGCCCTAACCTATCTAGATTGGCCTATAATCTACTTGTGCACTAAATTTTAAGACCTAACTCTAACTTATACTAACTTAATTTTTGAATTGAAAAAGGCCTTAAGACTGTTTTAGCATGCTGATGCAATTGACACAAATATGACCAAAACACAAAACCACAAGTGCAAACCTTTAAAACTTGTATACTACATCAAATGAAGGCCAAAACAAGAGTAAAACACCAGCAAAAACAACTTGAAACAAATCAAAGCATAAGATGCTATGAATCTGAGCTTAAGACCTCAGATTCAAGCAATCCACACTAAAACTTATTAAAAACTGAATTTAGCCTTTAAAAACCTTAGATCTAAACCTTATAAACCTTAAAATGATATTCAAAATCAATTCAAAGAACCAAATTCCTCTTGACAGTACTAACTCAAGTTAGTACTGTCATGAGCCAAACACCCCCTTTAAGTTGCATAAACTCATTTTTAGCCTATAAGATTGAGAAATAAAACTCAAACTTCAAATACCAGATAATGTTTAGCCTATAACAGACCTAATGAACAAATTTTCACAGTCAAATAAGTAGAAACAATAAGCTACTAACTAATGCTAATATTTTTAGAATTTTCAACATTTTATATCAAAAGCTTGTAAACTAAGATTTATTCTAACAAGTGAACTAAATAATCATCAAACAACAATAATAAGCAGTATTAAGCTAATCTAAACAATAATAAGTAGACAATAAGCAGTTATAAGCTAAATGGAAAAATTAAGCTTAAAGAGGGAAAATAAGAACTTACAAAAGCCTTTGCACAAACAAGGATTATTAATTGCTCAAGGAGCTACTCTACAAAGCTCCAGCTTATCTAAGATAAGCTGGTGAGATCTTGGAAGCCCATCCAAGTTGAGGTTCATTTGAGGTGGATTTTGAGTATTATTAAGCTCAGTTAAGCTTTGAGAGCTTAACTGAGTATATTCTAGCTTATTAGTAATTATCAGAGCTTATTGAGCTTATTTAAGTATTAAAGAGCTTATTTAAACCATAAGTGCATTAGGATAAAAACAGATTAAGCTTTAACAATATGGAAACTTAACTTTTATTGATTAAACAACTGAGTACAAGCTTTTAATAAGAAGATTACATTAAATTGAAAACACTCACTAAAACGTTTACAAACAAGCTGAAAATGACTAATAAGCTACAACTACACTAGATTACACTACTTTTCTACTCTATATCTTCTGTGTGTGAGGGCTCCTCCTTTTATAGCCGAAAGGTGAAGGTTCTAGGCTTTTTAGACGCTCCTCATCCAATTTGATCTCAGCCATCCATTAATAACCGTCAAAATTAAATCAATCTCAGCCCTTATTCTTTCTCCACGTATGCTTAGCCAATGGGAGGCTTGAGGATCGCCAACGTGTCATTCCCAATGACAGTCGTGTCAGTAATAGCTTCTGGAAGGGTTAATTACACTTAAGTGGGGTTAATTTGGGTGCAGGGTAAAATTGGGACGATGAGTGAATAGTGAAACTGTTTTCCCGCCCTTCTTTTCTATTCCGTTTACTTGTTTCATTTGACCGGGTCTGTTGACTTGGGTTGTGTTTTTATATAAAAGGTTTTGGCCCATATTGGTTTTATTTGGGCTTTTCACATAAGGTAAAGGGTTTATGGCTTATTTAGATTAGGAATTGGGTTGACCCGGCCCATTAAGTGGGCCTGGGTTGGTCCGTAGAGTAAGGGTACGCCTTCGGCCTCGGTTTTTTCGTTCTCTTTTCATTCTCGTGTTCGTTTTTGTCCCATTTTAGCCTTCTTCATGTGGTATTTGAAATATCCGCACCTATACATCACAAAAGACAAAATACACAATATACAAGCATAATTTGCATTATTTCATCTTTTTAGGGTCAAAAATGGATATATGATTTCTCACATATCAAATATTCAAACCGAAAGATATTACAACAACAGAGTCAAACACAACCAACGAAAAGTTGGCGATTTCGTCCTAAGAAAAAACAAAGCAAGTAGACAAGAAGGACAAAAGAAGTTAGACCCTAACTGGGAAGGGCCGTACCAAATTATCAAGGCAAAACTCACACGGACCTATACACTAGCTGACATAAAAGGGCGCCCCGTCCAACGAACGTGGCACGTCAGCAACCTCAAAAAATTTCATCTATAACGTTGAAATAGTATGAATGTACCAAGAATATTTTGTATATCCAAAGAATCGACGAAGGAACACTTCTCACGCAAGAAGCAATGTTGAAATAAAATTAAGTGCTCCCTAGATAAGAGTACAATTTATGTAATCATCGGCCTGTGGCGTCAACCCAGTGTAAATTATCAATAAAATAAAGAGAAGTTTTTTGTTATGAATGACCAATATGATGCATCAATATTTGGACATTAAAAGGGATAACATATATGTATACGCGTGCAACTATACACGAGGTACAAAAACGGTGCTACAACACAACAAATGTGTCGCACACAACGATAAAAAGGATGTTGTTTTCGAGATTAAGAGAGACGAAAATGATCATTATAACACATATGATGGGTTTAGCTAGGAGTCTAAATAAAATTAAAACGATTATTTACTTCTTGGCAATAAGTGCATCATTACATATGTGTTAACATAAAAATCATAATACTAAATAAATAAATACAAAGGGGAATAATAAATAAACATTACTCTATAATACATTTCACAAATGGTCGGTGCCAATGTAGCAGCTACAGTGCTACAGTACCGGCCCAAAAACTAGCCCAAACTAAAAAAAAATTACAAAACGGACCCTCAACTTTTAACTGTTTACGACTTTTTTACATAAATTTTTAAAAAATAAAATAAAAAAGGCCCCCCAAGTTTCTTTTATTCGCAATTTTTTTACATAAATTTTTTAAATAAAAAATATACAGACATAAATGCTTCTGAACCATGAATAAAATAAGACCAATATTGATATTTACCAAACCGAAACTTGCACAACAACAATGCAAAAAACTTAACTCCCGCGGCAACGCGCGGGGTAATTACCCCCTCGTTCTTTACAATTAATGAAGATAGCAAAAGAGGCTCAAGCATTGACAAAAAATCAAGTTCAATCTATATCAAAACATACTCTTTGAAAATAGGGCTCCTAGGTGACCCACCTCCTATAAATTTATGAGGATAACAAGCAACCAATGGCCCAATGCTACAACATACAAAGAGAACAATGGTTTAAATAATCTTACGTTCTTATATGATATATTGTAACGTCAACCTAAATTTTCAGAGTCGATATCCATACACTGTGTAAATCGCATGGGGATAATCATTTCACTTGATTCCCACTTGCTTCAACTTTTTTAATTGAGGTTTTCTTATACAGATTACTCTACTTTTACCATAACCCATACATTAAATCCACATGATAATACTTTGTTTGTTTAAACAAATGATATATGACTTGAACAACACTACTTAAGTTTCTACGCATATTGCATACTATTAGTATAAAGTATATAGTTATTTTAGTAAACACTTAATTTTCATTTGGTTTGCAATAATTTACCAATGAAAACACGCATGATGTTCATATATAAAACCCAAAAGCACATGCGACACAACCAGCCAAAGAATGATTTAAAAAATTAAAGTAGCACATGGCTACTATGGTTTGATTTCTTGTCCTAACTAAATACACATGACCCATGCTTTTCAAGTTTTACGAAATGGTGTTATCAAAACAAGTCACAATCCATTACTCTGTTCCTGAAGCAAAAGTGGTCTACTTTATAATATGATAAACTGGTCACATCAATTATAGATCATAAGAACTTACTGTTATAATATATATTTTGCCATAGTCTTATGAGCATAGGTGGATGTAAACACTGATTTATAGTCACTCAAAACATCCAACATCATAAGACTATTTACAACTACACATACATGACACACAAACTTACACATACATACTAATTTACCTACTACTCCCTCCGTCCCTAAATAAGTGTCCACTATTGACTTTTGAAGTCAAACTTTTGCAACTTTGACCTTAATTATTTCTTTTTGTGTTATATAATACTTGATGCAAAATATATGAATTGATTGAGTTTTAAATGTATTTACAATGATATAGTTTTCATTAAGTATTATATAACATAAACAAAATAATTTAAAGTCAAAGTTTATGAAAAAAGACTCTAAAAGTCAATAGTGGACACTTATTTAGGGACGGAGGGAGTAATAAGTAGCATAATAACAGAACACATAACAATCTTCACTTCCCTACCAAAAGATTCACCTGTGAAGTATGTTTAAGTAATTTACCGTTCTAGAGGAGATAGGAGGGTTCCCACGCTTCTAGACGAGTAATCCACCTATCTCCTCTAGAACGGTAAATTACTTAAATAAATTGGCGCCATCCGTGGGACTCGTGATCTTATCTACTAAGAATGACTAGTCCCACAAGAGGTGGAGGTCCGGAGGGTCAAGACGGCCGAGAAGGAACTCCCCCTCTAACAAAAGAACAAATCGAAGGGCACATGTCCGCCATGAAGTCTATAATCAAAGATCACAACAAGCGAAACAAAGCTAACCCGATACGGCTGAACTTCGAGATAGAAGACCAAGACCTCACTGAGGATCGCATTGTGAAGGGAAAGGAGATTGACGATGAAGATTTAAGTAAGCCTTTCAAAGAAACATTAAAGACGCCCTTTACGCGAAGAATAATCGAGTTCTCTGGTCCAGAATATAGCATGCCAACCAACATCGCATTGTACAACGGGTCCACTGATCCGGCAGACCATTTGAATCGTTTTGTGGGGGCTGCAAACTCAGGGGAATGGCCCATGCCGGTATGGTGCCGAATGTTTCAACAGACATTGGACGGATCAGCCAGGGGGTGGTTCGAGAGCCTTCCCCCCAATAGCATAGATGAATGGTGGAGTCTGAGAGAGGCTTTCACCACCAGATATTCAACCAGGAAAGCGTGTTACAAAGAACCTCACGAAATCACTGGTATGTGTTTAATTACACACACCTTTTACCTTTAAAAACAAGTTAAAATAACCAAAAACGGAATTAAAATGCCAAAAATATGCTTGTTTTGCTAACTGTGTTGTGCAGGAACGAATATCTAAGAAAAGGACGAAAAACGAAGCCAAAACGACAAAACCGGACACGGAATGGAAAAGCGTGGAAAAGACAAAGCCCAAGTGTGAAAAAGTCAACCAAAGTCAACCCCGACAAATCCAAAGTCAAAAAGTGAAGAAAAATAAGTTTAGGGACCAAAATTGCCAAGTCCCTAACTTATTTAATGAAGGATATAAAGAAGATACTTGTGAGGGACTACAACTGCCAACTCACTAAAGTATAAACCACGAGGGGTGTTTCTGCCAAGGCTCTAAACTTGTAACTCACAAGGACCATGGATGCAATAACAAGTATAACACTTGGGGGGTGTTTCTGCCAAGTCCCCAAACTTTAACAACCACATGGACTAAAATTGCAATAACAAGTATAACCATGAGGGACCAATTTTGACAAACCCCCAAACCCACACCCCCGTTTGAAACACTGTATATCTTCAACAATTTTTCCCGCCAAACTCCTAAACCCCAAACCTATCACTCTCATACCTCGTTGACCCCCCACATGGGCTATCAACTAGCTTGGCGATCCTTAACATCCTTATTGGCCAAG
>BQNB010042615.1:0-46009 GCA_026074375.1 Tanacetum coccineum
AGAAATGAAGTCAAGAGCCAAAATAAAGTTAAAAGGACCAAAGTTGACAAGTGCTCAAAGATTAGAGGCTTATTTGGAAGTTTTAAAGATCAAAGGACTAAATTTGCAAAAGATGAGAAGTTGTTATTAAAGAAGCAAGAGAGAAAGAAAACCACAAGGGCCAAACTTGCCATCCTAAAACTTCTTTTTACACTACATGTGGGCGGGTGAATCGCAGGGACGAGTTTTGCCAATTCTCCAAACTTTTAAACAAACACCCGCGTTACTCGTAACTGCCTAACAAACCAAAACCGTTTTTCCCGCCAAAACTTTACACAACCCAACTTCGATTTTTCCCATCCCCCGCTCCTCTATAAAACCCAAGCTCGTTCATAAGCCCTCCCCAATCACAAACAACCACGTGTAAACATCTCATTGGCCAGGACACCTCACTTCTATGATCAAACGGCCACAATCAACTCATAAAAGATCAACGGCTGAGATTTAAAAGATTTTTCTAGAATTCTTTCCCTCTCACCCTCAATTCTCTATAAATAGCAGTCACAAGTCTCATTTGTAGTTGTTGTTTTTCTGTTTTTAATTTTTCAAGTTGTATTTCCTTCAAATTTAAGCAATTTTTCTTTCAAGTTTTTTAAATAAGCTTTAAGCTTTTGTACTCTCTATTTTCCAGCTTGTACTTCTCTATTTGTGCAATACAATTTAGTTTACACGTTTCGTAATCTTTTGTTTTCCAAGTTCAAGCCGAATTCATCAAATAAGCTCTAAATAAGCTCGTTTGAGCTTATTGCTTCTCATAAGCTCAATTTTAGCTAAACTCTGTTTCTTAAGAACTCATTTACTCATAATACTCATTCTACATTTAAATATGATCACTTGAGGCTATTGTGTACAATTTTGGAAGCTACAAGGAGTTTTAAGCTCTAATAAGCTCATTTAGCTTATTAAGCTGGTTTAGAGGCAAGGTGCCATCTAGGAACACTTAAGCCTCTACACTTGGATAGCTTAAGTGTGAAGGCTCTTCTAATCTCAGGTTTCTCTTTCTAAAGTTCAATTGAGCATTTATAGCTTTTTACATATTGCTTATTACTTAGTTGAAATAGAGCTTAATCTTGTTTTATTGTGATTAGTTAGCTTATAAACATAATTGTTGTTAATCTGTTTTAGCTTAAATTCATCTAGAATTTACTTTTCAAGTTCTGTCATAGCTAGTTAGTATAAGCCTAGTAGAGTAACTAGCTTGTTTTTACTAATAAGCTAGTAATTTTAGAGCTCACTTAGCTTAAGTAGGTTTATTTCAGTAAGTGTAGATAAAAGGTTTTAATAGTTTAAGCTTTGAAATAGTTTTTAAATGCATTTGGAGTAAACAGTTTCAAAATAAGGGAGTGTTTGGCATTACATGTATTTGACTCTTAAAGTCAAAGTGTTCATATCAAAGTTAGTGAGTTAGTTGTGTTAAGGTAATTCACTAAGTTTAGATTAGTTTTTAAACATTAGTGAGTCAAATTCAAAAGGTTAGAGTGTCAAAACTTTCACTAGCACCAGGGCACTTAGATGATGTAGAGGTTCTAGTTTTAAGAGACTTATAGATTTCTAGTCTTTAAAATTGTTTGAAGTTAGTTTAGATTCAAGTTTTTAGGAGATCTAAAAAGTTCTCTCCTTATAATTCAGCTTGCATTCTTAGCTTGGTCAAATGCACCAGCATCAATAGCCAATGCTGTTGCTGTTTTAAAACAGACTCAATACTAAAACTTACACTTTTTTAGGTTAATTTCCTTGTTGATTTTGTTAAATAGCAGCTTATTTTTGTGTGGATATCTCTAGTACACATCTTAAGCTACATTAAACTTCCTTTGTTTTCAATTTTCATCAAATAATAAGCAAGATATAAGCCAAAATGTAAAAAAACTCTTTGAGCCTTAGTTTCTGTGAACAGCAGCTACAAGCTAGATTTTTAGCTTATTCTTTTGTCAAAAGTCAAAAGTGCTTTTACTAAAGTTGTAGAGATTAAGCTCATTAGTAAGTTTGTAGTTTTGAGTTTTTTCTGAAAACCACTTTTTCAATAAGCCAAAAATAAGCACTAGCGTAGGGTCTGTTTGGTAGTTATCTCATAGTTAAGGGGCACCCGTTTCTTCTTTAGTGTAAATTTCCCCTACTTACCCCGCCTACCCTGTTCTTTCCTTTATTACATTTCTTACCCTGTCTTTCTTATAATAATAAAATAGTTTTATAATTTAGAAATTAGTTTTATTAAATTAGGGTTTATAGATTTAATTGGTAAAATTAGGTATCAATTAGGTTATAAAATTTAGGGCTTTTGTTTCCATTAATTTTCTGCACCATTTTAGCATATTAAAACCATTTTTCTATATTTTTCCAGTTAAATTTGTATTTTCTAGCAATTAAAATAGATTTTAGTTATTACTTTTTCTTATAAAAATCATAAAAAATAGAAAAATAGTTGAAAAATTAAAATTCTTTTTGCATTAATTTTCATTTTAAATCTAGTATTTTTGAAAAATAAAAGAAAAATTTTAGTGTTAATTTTTAGAAAAAGTTTATTTTTGTTAATTAATTAAATCTTAGAAAAATCATAAAAAATTCAAAAATACATAAACAATTCTAATTCTTTTTCCTAAAATTTTCATTTTAAATTTGTGATTTTTAGATATTAAATTTGTAGTGTAATTCAAAATTCAAAAATCCTTTATTAATTCTTGACTCGAATCCGGATTATTCCCAAATCTCAATTCACAATTTCGTTGGGACACGACCCGAGAAGAAAATACTTCCCGGTTAAAAATATACGTATTGTGTTTTCTTTAGTGAGATTTTCGATTCGAACTATCCTAATTCTCAATTCCCACATTTCGTTGGGACACGACCCAGGAAAAGTATTTGTCTTTCCCGGATAAAAATATACGAATTGTGTTTTCTTTAGTGAGATTTTTACCCTTATATTTCTCTTGGATGAGAAGTATTTTGGAAAGAAATTCTTACGGGAATACTATATAAGTATATAAATTTGTTTTACCGCAACCATTCATAATACTTTTCACGTCTCAAACTTTAAAAAGTGCTTATCCGACGAACCGCTCGCTATTCCGTTGGACGAAATCCACGTCGACAACAAGCTCCATTTCATTGAAGAACCAATTGAAATTATGGATCGGGAAGTTAAACAGCTAAAGCAAAGCCGCATTCCAATGGTGAAGGTCCGTTGGAATTCAATAATAGGTCCCGAGTATACTTGGGAGCGCGAAGACCAAATGCAGAAAAAGTACCCTCATCTTTTCGCTAACCCTGAACCCGCATCTCAAGCTACGTCCTGAGCTTTGAGGACAAAGCTCTTTTAACGGGGAAAGGATGTCACACCCCGTAAATTTCAGGTCAATATTTTAAACTTTTCCGATCATTACTTTTGACTTTTATACGTTACGTTTGAATCTGACAGTTTACCGGGAAGTTAAACCGCGTAAATCTGAAAAACGTCATCGGGCGCGTTCTGGCATCGGTTATTAATTAATTTAGGCTTTATATGAGATATTTTAACTTTCCTGAGTGTTTCGTGATTTTTAATCACTTCCGATATTAATTTTAGGGTTTTATCTTTTAAATTGCGTTTTTCGCGTTTTTGACCAAACGGAACCCCGGTAACTCGAAATCTTTTCGTGTAAACTCAAGTTATCGATAATCTTATACCCTAAGCCCAAAAATTTCGTTCATACCCCTCTCCATATACATATGGACGCCTAAACCTAAACCAAAAACAATCTTGGCACTTGAAATTAAATCATCCATACTCCACTAACTCAAAATTTGAATTCTTACCATGCATGTGAAGGAAAATGACATCTTTGTTGCCTAGTGACTTGCATGCATGCCATTTCTTACACATCACATGCAAGCTTGGACCATTTGACTAGAAATTTAAAACCAAGACCAAGTATATTGAACCATGACTCTAAAAATTGAACCCCATGGTCCTTGTGACCCTTGTTTCGGCCGAACTAGGCACACACACACTCTTGGTGTGTGTTGGTTGCTTACTTGATCATGTAGAGACTCAAACCCTAGCACTTGGCCTATATATACATCTCATACTTCTAACTTAGGGTTACATATCATTCCATAGTCACCAACAAAAACACACATCTCTCTTTCTCTTCTTCCTTGCCCACGGCACACAACACACACACAAACACCTTCATAATTTTTGATTTACTTCAAGATCCAATCATTCTAAGTTCATTTCCAAGAGTTCCTAAGGTAGATCCAAGTATTGGTTGGTTGTTTTTCAAGAGTTTTCATTTTTCAAAAAAAGAAAAGAATCATAAAATTAGGGTTTCAAGTTTTATAAGTGGGTTTTGCAAGATCTTGTGTCATCATCTTTTGCTTACTTTCTTGTGAGTATTTCTTGACCCATCTTGTATTATTTTGATGTTGTTATGAATCTTGTTATAGATCTATGTTTATATCTAAAGATCCAAGTGTTTGTGGTAATTTTACAAAGGAAAGTACAAGTTATTTTTGTTCATCTTAAAAATATATTGAAAGTTTTATGACAAAAACTTTTATGTTATGTTATTATTATGTTCTTGGTAAAATGAGAGTGGGATGAGCGTTGCAACAATAGAAATGATGGGATTAGGTTGGTTTAGGATGTGATTTTGTGGTGGATTAGTTGTGAACGGAGATTAGGCTAGACTAGGCACTATTGTGAAGTTTGGGTGAATTTTGGTTGCGTTTTTGGCAAAAAGTGCTTGCTGTCCCGAAATGGTTTTGAGGTTTTGAATGACCTAAAAATGTTTTTATTAGGCGTAAAAGTAGTTTTTGAAGAGCTTGTTTCGAGTAGATAGTTTTTCACATATCGCACTTTAAAATCGGACTTAAAACGACCAAGTTATGGCCAAATGAAACTTGAACATTTTTTCGGCGAAACACCTTAAAAAGCTTGCTGATGTGAATAGTAAAATAGGTTTTCGGGCACTTTCGGATGATTTTAGACATTTTAAATGCAAGCGAAACATATAGGAATGTTAGGTAATTAGTTAGAACAACTAGAAATGTCATGAAAGGTTATTTGAGATGCCGATCTTAATAAAAAGTAGGATTATTAAAAATGGTACGGAATGGACATTTAAGCGATTTAAACATAAAGTTAGGCGGTTTAGGATTTGTTTAAGCGATTTGTAAAATATGGAAACATAAGAAAATAGGGGACGCTATTAACATTTTGAAACTAAAAACTTTCCTAAAAAGGAAAGGTTTCTATAAATAGTAACTTTTTACAAGTGTCGAGATTTATCAAAGATGTTATAAATTTTTCTAAGTCTTTTATTACTAAAACGCAAACACACTTGGATGCTTTAAATGATGAACATAGATGCTTTACTTGTTTACCTTGCCAAATGCTAAGTCATACCCGTATTTAATCTAGGTCGCGGCTACCTCATTATATCATCATCGTTGTTGTGATTATCGCCTATCCTTGTTAAGGTGAGTTCATAGCCCCACGTTTTACCTATTTTCAAATGCTTTATACTTTGGGGTGAGAAACATTGTTTGCTTTTAAAATTGGACACAAGTTCTTAACGTGAGTTTTACATGTTTATGTGTTGCCTAAGTTTTGCTACAAACCACTATTGCCCGAACTATCATGAACCGTTAGTCACCTATGGCCAATCCAATTATCCCTATCCGCTTTGGTTCCACTTAACGAAAGAACAAATGGGAGGAAAGGAGGGGGGGGGAATGGGGGATATATGTCTTGCCGATTGTGCGTTGTGGTGGTCTTTAGTTTGGGACACCAGTTAAGGGCAAGAATACTATGTGGCATGATATGATATGCCCTACTTTATTAGCATCGGTGTCATGAGCTTAGCGTAACAGTAAATACTTTTTATGTGATGGATGGTAGCTGTTTATAGTAGTCGCATGCTTTTTTGAAATCTGTGGTCCACTCTGTATAAACTTAAACATGAATACACCAACAATATGTTTGACGTTTTACAAATGTTTAATCAGGTGCTTAGCTTGGCATGAATCTTGATGCAAACTGAGTCTATTTGCTATGTGACTACGACCAATTCAAGACTTATCTATTTATATAATCGTTGTCAATGTCAAACTTTGTTATGCTTCCGCTACATTTAACTCTCTTATGACGGGTTGCGAAACTTAATTAATTTTCTTTATGCAACGAGTACAACTATTTTTCAAACGTCCATGATTAGTGGTCGTTCTTTATTGCTTTGTGTTCAGATTGTTATGACGTCACGCCCTCAAACATGTATTCCGTCCAGGCCTCGTCTGGGGGTGTGACACATGTGCATAGGCACCAACATTGGTATTTATTACATCAGGTAATGGTTTGACAGATAAATCCCCCGAAGAGTGTTCAATATCGATTTTATCATCATCATTGTCCTCATTCGATTTTGAATCACCGAGATAAATTACGTTAAAAGAAAATAGATCATTAAAGTATAAAATGTTTTGTTCCTCTTCATATCATTCGGGCAATGATGTTTCATCTTTCAAATTAAATTCATCGATATGTTGAGGACTTACAGTAGGTTCAATTAAGAAATCTGATTTAGACGTTAGAGGATCATTGTAAACAATGGCTAGAAATTCACTCTCAAAATCTTTAAAGAAGTCTAAATCATCAAAACAACTGACCGTAGGCTCGGATGGTGGAAACGAAGGCATATTGACTTTTTCATTATCATTTTATGAATCCGTTTTTAAATTGTTGACATAAATTATTTTATAGGAAAATGAATTTTTGTCATAAATTACCGTGTAATCTTCAAATATTAAGGTGTCATTAAACGCTATAGCTGGGAATTCAGTTTCAACATATCTGAGGTCGTGAATGTCTTCATCATACTAGATCTTACCATACGTATCAGTTTCCCAATTATACACCTTACCACGCCTGCGAGCTTTTTCTTCCTCAAGCCTGATGTATTCTTCCATAGTAATGTTGGGGTCATCCATTTTAACCTGTAATAAATTCGCTAGGAAAGAAAACTGTCAAATAGCTTAATACGCCGTATTCAGTGAACTGAATACGCCGTATTGATGATAGATTCGAATACGCTGTATTGGTTTGAAAAAAAATATACGTTGTATCCAAGAAAATGAATACGCCGTATTGAGTATTTGACTCAGAAGGTTACAACGAACTGTAATAATGCACACAAATACACAATATGCAAAATATACAATGCAGAAATCAAACACACAAAAAAACACACAAATAAGCAAATTAATCTAAATTAAACTAAAACACTAATAAATAAGGATTAAACAACTTCATTCCTCGGCAACAACGCCAAAAACTTGATGTGTCATGGTGTAGGTGTTATTTATGTATCAAGTTTTACTATTTATTTTATGCCGACTATACCTAAAACCAACACTTTAACGGGCAGTGTACCCGATCAGATGTAGTTTCGTGGTAAGTAGAGTGTCGATCACTAAGAGCGAGAGCGTTAATTCCTAATTCTATCAGTATTTTAATTATCTAAGTTAAACCTAAAACTAATTCAAAAAGGGGGGTTTTCAGCCTGAGAGACTGGCACGAGTTTTGGGTATCTAACCTAAGTTTTTGATGACAAGTAAAGCAATAAACACACACAAGAAGACAAACAAACGATAGAGAAGCGGTCAAGAACTAATGTAAGGAAACATATCAACCATGAATAATCTGATAAAACATAGGTTTGTTTATTAAGTGCAATGGTTGTCTTATCTCGAAGGGGCATATCATTCCTAGACTTAGACGTTACTTCTTCCTAAGACCTAGACACGCTAATTCTATCACAATTAGACGTATTCGCATAAAGCAAGCATTTGTTGATTATAGTCTATCTTAGGAGATAGTAATGGCGCTCTTACTAAACCTAGCTCATTGAGACTTTACTCACTTACTGCTTAATGGCTCTTTATATACTAGTAGTCTACTGTCCGAGTCCTTACCAATTGAATAAGAACGTACTCGTTGATACCAGGGTCACCTTATGGCTCAACTAAGCTCACTAAACAAAATGCAAAGATAGGTCAATATTTGTGATCCTAAGATTCTAGATATATAATTACAAATGGATGAGCTATCCCCGGACTCTTAGCCTACTCCTAAAACAACACCGAAGTTTGCAGCCATTATTTTTTTAATATGAAGGACGTAAACCGAAATAATGATAAACATAAACGAATAAATCAATGATAAATTAACAATCAAGATAAACAAACCAAACATTAGAATCTTCATAAACAATAATGGCTGATAACCTAAAGGTATCAGCCGATATCATTGTAAAAATACACATTGGTTGAATATATGAACGATTTAAAAAAATAAACTTTAATCGAAAGCGATTCGGTTGCGCGAAGATTACAAAGATTTTCCTATGAATGTTGAGGCTCTTTTCTGACCCTTCTAGGCTCCTTTATTTGTCTCTTGTCGACTTGTGGTTTAAGGGGGATTCACTTGCATACCTAAAACTGAGTTTAGGATCGTCTATTTATAGAGTCTGGAAACTCGTCGATACGCCGTATCGAGCAATGTGGGATACATCGTATTGGAGATTTCTTAGAGTAAGGACCACATTTGATATCTTTTAGAATATTTTATTACTATATTATGAATACGGCGTATTGATGTCTCCTGGATACGGCGTATTGGGTCTCCAATCCTTCATGGTAATTTGTGAAGTATAGGCACGGATACGCCATATCTTCTTGATGGATACAACGTATTGAGGTAAAACTAATTGATTCTTCTTCGTTGACCAAAGTATTATATACGGTGTATCGTTGATGTAGATACGACGTATTCTTCAAAGTCAGGAACTGGTCTTTTGATTCGTCAAAGTCTTGGATAAGTCGTATAGGTCTAGAATAATACGACTCTTTTCTTCAGATAGTAACTTCTCTCACTCTCGTTATGCTCCAAAATGCGTGCCTTTTAGCATAACTTCACCAAGTACTCTATAATTACTGCAATTCTCAAATACAAATGATTAAGTAACAATTCTTTGCAATAATTATACAAAATGAGTTAGTTACATGGGACAAATAATGCTATAAAATAGACGTTATTTAATGTTATCAGTGTGCTTGTATATTAGACCTTTGTATCTAAGCTCAATGAGAAAAGCAAGTGTAGCATCATCATCTGGTACATCAGCGAAGTCTACTCCTTTCACTCTTGGACATATATTAGGAATTATCCTAAAGACATCAGCATTGACCACACACTTTGTGTTGGCTAAGAGGAATTCATAAGAATCTGTGCCTTGAACCTTCTTTATAGAATACCAGAACTGCTGCATAAAGATTTATGGGACATCTACAGAGATAGTGAAAGCCTTGAAGCACGTGGAGTTCTTGATGAGATCAATGACCACTTGAAATGTCTCTTCCTTCTGTGGCACAGTGGTTTCCAGTCTGATATTGGTAGAGCTAACCTTAACTCTCTTAGTAAACGGAACCTATTTTTCATCACAAGCAGCAACTTGTTGTGTTTCTTGAGGATTCATGATTCTGCTTAAGAATTAACCAATACAGTTTATATACACAACATATATATTTTACTGATTAGCTTGGTTATCCTTGATGATATGATTAGGTTTCATGCAAACTTGACAGAATTACTACACTCTTTGAACAAGTCAACTAAGGTCTATTGTCAAAGTAAAAAAAAAGTCAACAGGCATTTCCAAGGGAGCTTAGGACACACATTTAATCAGAGAGCAAGTAATGAATATTCAAGCATAGCACATTATGAAACATGGCACCATAAGCAAGTATTACATAAATTTTAAAAAATTTGGGCAGAGTTTCCTTTTATATTTTGACATGTTTAGCTCGAAATGTGACTTGTCTTGTTTCGCTTGAAAACTGTCTTACATGTTTCGATTGAAGAAATAATTGCATGTTTCTCTTAGAATAAGGCAAACATGTTTCGCTTAGAATAAGGCAAACATGTTTCGCTTAGAATAAGTGGAACATGTTTCGCTTGAAAACATGTTTCGCTTCATTCAAGCCAAACATGTTTCGCTTCATTTATGCCAAACATGTTTGGATTCTATCAAACCTACCATATTACGCTTCATTCTAAAAACACTTAAGTCAGGTTTTACCAATTAAAAACCTATACGCACTTATAACAATAATCACAAATACAATAATAGCACCACAAAAACAATTTCCACGAAGTTACAACAACATTTTAAGCATGCTAATTAAGATTTGAGCACACATAGGAGAGAAACACATGGCAAACGTGATAAGGACTATTTAAAGCACATATAATCCTCACTTAAGAGGCTACATCAGTTTATAAACACATTTCACACCCTCTGAGCAACCTTATTACCATTTGTTTAGTACTAGAGCCCTAAATTCTAAATTTTCCATGTAAAAGAGGATTTAGGAGGCACACACATGTTCTAATAGCACAAGGACACTCATAAGTGGCTACTTAACACAAACCCACATCAAACATTACCACAGACTCATGTTTTGCTCTATTCATAACACAAAATTCAAAATATCTTACGAATAAGCTTGAGATATCTAAACTGTTTCAAACGTACCTTAACTCACAAAACCCCTCAATCAATTAGCATAAAACTCAACTTTTAAATTATGAACCCTAATTCGTGTTTAAGTGATTAAGAGTGATAAAAGGAGAATTAAGCTAATTTGTTTTACCTAGATGATGAGGAATGAACAATGAACGAGTAGGTGATAACCTTTTGCCTTGAAACCAAGTTTGAATTTTCGAATATGAAGGAAGCGAATGTGTAGAGAGTATTGGGGTGTTTAGATTTGAGAATAGGAATGTGTGAGTGAGCGAAATGTGTAGAAACACATTATAATTGGCTAGGTTTTGAAACTTGGAAAAAATGGTCCTTGTGTTTCATATCTTCTTCTATTTCCATATTAAACTTATTCCTAAGTCTAACCTAGTTATAGAAATGACACATTAAGCCCCTAAATTTTCAAACATTGATATTAAGTCCTATTTTTTGCCTTTTAGTCCCTAAAAAGTTAAATTCAATAACATTTTAAGACCACTTGAGTTACAAATGCAATAACTTCCCTTTAATTGATAATTCATTATTGTTTAAACTTTTTTCTTTTATTCCGAGATGACCTTTTGATAAATCATTTTTGAAAGAAACCATTCTTGAAAGAATTTGACTATTTCTCCCTCTCAAATAATGTCTCGTTTTTTATTTAAAGAGTTATAGATATTATTTGAGTGATAGAAAATTCTTTGAAAATATTTTTAGATGAGAAACTGATATGTTTTAATTATTTTTCAAAAATAACACCAATAAAAACAAGATTTCTCTCGTTTTCATAAATAACTGCACTGGCATGTACACTAATTTGATTAGGAAGCACGAGTTGTGTTGCAAAGTAAACACAAGCCTTTGAATGAATATGAAGTAATTCATTCTCGAGAAAAATGAATTTCTTGTTGTGAGGTCAAGTTTTCTTTTTGTCAAAAATCCGGGTTGCTATCAGAAATAATAGCAAGCAATATAAAATGGTTTGAAAAACTATTGAACTTCTGCTCTAACTTCCATTGACACCTCGTATCATTATTAAATGACATTTCTAAGGCTGTAAATGTTATCAATTTTCAGAAGACATGTCAAGAACACCATATTTTTATATTTTCTGATTTTTTGATTTTTTAAATTTTGTATTTTCTTTTTAGTATTTTATATTTTTATATTTTCTTTTTGAAAAGTTTATATAAAATAAAAATCTTTTAGGGTTTTTCTGATTTTTTTATATACATATGATACAAAGGATATATGAAGAGAGTACCACCATTACTCTTCCTCGTCGTCTGCCAGCTTTTTCTGAGTCTCCGGGGCCATGCTTTTCATTCCAAGCTTTTTGATGAGAAATTCCAGTCGTTCTCGTGCTAAAGGCTTGGTGAAGATGTCTGCCAGTTGATACTCTGTTCTGACAAAATACAGCTCAACCACCCCGTTCTCTACTTGCTTCTTGATAAAGTGATGTCTGATGTCTATATGCTTGGATCGAGAGTGTTGGACGTTGTTGCAACATAAAGCGATGACACTTTTATTATCGCAGTACAAAGGTATCATGTTGAAAACAAGGCCATAGTCAGTTAAGTGTGATCACATCCAAAGTATTTGAGCACAACATCCTGACAAGGCAATGTATTCAGCTTCGGTACTGGATATGGCAGTGCTCTTTTGTTTCTTTGATGACCAACTCTGTAACACCCCCAAAATGGGTCGCAGCGGAAAAGGATCCGGGGCATGTTACTTCAAGATCAACAACACAAGATATATATAAGAACGACACAAAAGTGTTTAAATTGATACATTGGATTTAAATAAAAGACATATTACAAAAGCTTAAAGCTTTACTTGTTCTTTGTTTAATATTACAAAAGATAATATAGATTTCCCAAACAATGATGCACATAATCTTTAACAGTGCAACCAAAAACATAATCCCAAGCATCCTTGGAACCTCGTGCCTATTAGCTCTACTGAAAACAATGCTTAAACATCACAAAATTATTTTGTGAATTCATATGTTTATGTATTAAATTATGCAGGACCAACAAGATTTTTTCCGTGATGTACAACAGATGCCAACAATCACAAAACAGAATTTACTGTTGCACTAAGCTCAATGAACCAAGCTACAACCTATATTTCTCTCTCATGTGTTTCTCTCTCTAGAAACTAGCCAAATCCAAGAATCGACCCCGTGTTATGATATATGATATACCACAGTCTAATTGTGACAGAATTAGCGTATCTAGGTTTTAGGAAGAAGTACCATCTAAATCTTGGAATTATATGCCCTTTGAGATAAGTCAATCCTTGCACTAGTAAACAAACCTGCATTTTAATTAGATTAATCATGGTTAATACAGTTTCCTTATAATTGGCTTGACCGCTCTTCTATCTTCTGATTATCTGCCTATGTGTGTTATCGTGTCTAAAGTAGGTTTAAGTCAGTCAGTCTCTCAGACTAAAAACCCCCTCTACCCGTTAGAATTAGGTTTTACATAGGTTTAACATAGATTAGATAGATTAAATCTAACATATATAACTAAAATATTGATAGACTTAGGAATTGCGTTCTCGCTCTTAGTGATCGACACCCTACTTACCAACGAAGCTATAACTGACCGGGTACACTACTCGTTAGTGTTGTTTTTAGGTAATGTCGGCAAAATATAAATGTAAAACTTGATAATAAATAATACCTACACACAATGACGCATCACGTGCCTGTGTAATCGAATTTGGAAAGAGTTGGGATAATCATTTACCATTGGTTGAATTCTCATATAACAACAGTTATCATGCGAGTATCAAGGCCGCACCCTTTGAGGCACTATATGGTCGAAAGTGTCGATCACCCATTAGCTTGAATGAGGTTGGAGATAGTCAACTCACCGGACCAGAGATTGTTCAAGAAACAACAGAGAATATTGTTCAAATCAAGAATCGTTTACAAACTGCTCGTGGTCGCTAGAAGAGCTACACTGATGTGAGACGTAAACCTTTGGAGTTTAAGGTCGGTGACAAGATTATGTTATTTTGGGAAGCGTGGTAAGCTAAATCCGCCATATATCGGACCATTTAAGATCTTGGCTAAGGACCGTCTGGTAGCATACAAGCTTGAGCTGCCGTAGGAGCTCAGTGGAATTCATAACACATTTCATGTTTCAAACTTAAAGAAGTGCTTATCGGATGAAAATCTTGTCATTCTGTTAGAAGAAATTCAGCTCGATGACAAGCTGCACTTTATTGAAGAACCTATAGAGGTTATGGATCGTGAAGTCAAAGAGCTAAAGCAAAGCCGTATTCCTATCATCAAAGTCCGTTGGAATTCTACGCGAGGACCTGAATTCACTTAGGAGCGTGAAGATCAATTCAGAAGCAAGCACCCTCACCTCTTCTCGAACGCCTCGTAAGCTGACGGCACCAGTTGAACTCTGAGGACCAGAGTTCCCTTAACGGGGGGTGACTGTAGCACTTCGTAAATTTCAGGTCAATATTTAAATCTATACTTTCAATATTTATTTTACTTTGAGTAAAACTTACTTTTTATAATTAACCGAAATAGGTTGTTTCGCGATCGTAGTAAAACGTAAACCCGGTTTTAGATTAAATATCCATCTACGTGCTCTACATATTCTATTATTTTACATAAGTGTCCCATATGTAGGGGTGTTCAAAAAATCAGAGAAATCGACGAACCGAGCCGAACCGCTCAATCCGAAACCGAAAAAACCCAAAACCAAATACACCAAAACCGAAAAAACCCTATTATCACGGTTCGGTTTTGGTTTTTATTTTTAGATATTCGCGGTTAACCAAACCGAACCGTGCATAATATATATGAACGTTTTTTAACTAAATATTCAAATAATTGTACATGTAATAATTATATTATCACACTAGTTTTATTGTAGAATGACTTTTTTGCCCCTAATGTTGTCACAACCCGTAAATTTCCGTTCAGAACCATAACCGTTTTTCGTCTAATAATTTGAATTTTTGTAACCATGTGCTATTTATACGCTTAAGCGGGAAGATTCCCCGCTATTTTCTGAGAAACGTCTCCGGGAATGAACCGGGACGCCTAACGTTGTAGTATTTTGGCAATAGCCACGTTTTAACATTTCAAAGCAATATTTGAAATCTCATAATTTTTAGTAACGTCGTTACTCGTTTCGTTACTTACGTATTTCGTGGAATTTAAATTATACTTTGTCATCCATGCAAGCCTTGTAAATTAATTCATATTGAGCACTAGTGATCCTAAAATAATTGAGACCATTTTGGTCCCCCCTTGGCTCACACATATGCGTCGAACAAACACCCCTTATGCTCCTAGGATGCAAAAAATTTGAATATACCTCCCAAGACAACATTCCATCATTTTTGGAACCAACTTGTCCTAGCTCTTGTTTCATAGGTGGATCAAATTGGTCCCCTTCTTCTCTTATACCCTAGCCGACGCACACACACATATGTATGAGTGTGTGTGTGTAACTTTGTCATATAACTTGAGTTAACATCTTTGCATTCTCATTCAAATCATACACACACCAAAAACATTCTCTTTGGTGCTCTCTCTCTCTAAAACCCACGGCCAAAAACCCAAACCCACATAAATCCATACATTTTTCACTTTCAATCAATTACATTTGAAGACTAGTTGAAGGTTTGATCATTTAATATTATTCGGGTATAAAATAAACAACGTTTGGGTTGTTCTTGATCTTTGTTCATCTCTAAAAACCATTCTTCTTTGTAAGTCTTCAAATCTTCAAATAACTTGTACTTCCTTACTCCTTGATGCATAAACCTTTGTTGTACAACTTGTTTTGTAAAAAGAATGATTTTGAAACTACATAAACCTTAAAAAGGTATACTTATGGTTCGAAATTTATAAGAATAAATATAAGGAAATCATAGTTTTGTGATCGTGGTTATTTTCATGTAATAATATTTGTTCTTTTGAGCTTATTGTAATTGACTTATATTTGTGAGCTTATTTGAGAGCTTGTTTGATTATTTTGAGCTTATTTTAGTATATATACACGCGAAATAAAATGGAAAAATATAAAGAAATATTATTGTGACTTATTTTCTTGTAACTTAGTTTTATTTTGGATATTGTTAGTTTATTTTTGAAAGGATAAAGCATTAAGCTATTTGACTTAACCTATAAGATCAAATAAGGCTTAATAGGCCTACAAGCCCACGTCACCCATAACATAAGCCGCGACCCAAGCTTGTACACCAGCTTATGGGTTTGGGTTGTTATGTCTTGGCTTATTATAAGCTTGTGGTAGCTTATTGATGAACTAGAACCTGTTTGTTATCTTTTTATTATATCGGACTTACTTATTTAGTACTTTGCCGTTTTAAAGGCTTATTGGGCCTAAAAGCCCAATAAGAGTTTTTGTGACTCGTTAGACTTGTTTTAAATGGAAAACGATTGTATAGAGTTTGTAAATTATAAAATGTGATTTGGAAGCGGTTTGAAATTGGTTTTTGATAAAGTCTACGACTTTGGAAAAATGAGTAAACACGAACGGGTTATGCCAAAATTTTGTAAAAATCTTATACTTAGAAATTATTTAGAAAACATAAATAATAAAATATTTTGACTAAATTACTTAACGATTTGGAAATGTCAAATTATAAATAACAAGTTTATTTATACGTTAATAATAATATAATATTATATTTATATAATTAATATAATATTATATACGTACTTTCTTACAACTTAAGACTCTTCATAAAAATCGATCACTAACGTTTTTAATACACAAACAACGTTTACCAAAAATGAATAATAAACGTTCATGCATCAATCACATACATTAACTTTTCAAGGCTAAATCGAAACCCGTATTCTTCTAGGTCATTCTCGTGTACCACCGTTCGTTCCGAGTGACCCTACTTTTGACGTATACTCTTTACCTTATCATCAAGGTGAGTTCATAGCCCCACTATTTTACTCGTTTTGAATAAATGTTTTATAACTTGGGGTGAGAAACATTGCTTGTTTTTAAAAACTAGACGCAAGTACTATACGTAATATATCCCTATTTACGTGTTGCCTAAGTAGCGTTTAGACCACTATTGCCTGAACTATCATTTTAGTCAATTTCTTGACCAGAGGACCGGTTGAGGGAGCGCAAGCGAATAAATAGATCTATTGGGACTAATTATCCCTATCCGGGTGAGTAGCGCTCACTACCCACGGGGCTCCCAATAAACGGATATATGTCATGTCGAAACTGGTTAGGTAGTCTTTGGTCGGACACCTGTAAGGGCAAGCAAATACTTATAGCAATGTACATGATATCTTTCATTATTAGCTTCAGTGTCATGTACTTAGTGCAACGTAAATACCTTTTTATGTGAAGTTGTATCTCCTATGAATGTCACATACGTTTTGATATCTTGTGATCCACTATAACAACGTTTGAACTAAACCTGTGAATTCACCAACTTTATGTTGACGTTTTAAGTATGTTTTTCTCAGGTGCATAGCATGGATGTTACTGCTTGACTTATGTGTAGTCTTTTGCCAGGACCGATTTATCAGAAATTTATCTATGTCTTTAAATACCGTTGTTGAACTTATTAAAGCTTTCGCATTTTAACTTTTGAATCTTTTAAATTTGATCGATGTAAAACTTATTATTATTTTGAATTTATGCAACGGTGTTTATTTATAAAACGTACCCTTAGAGGTCGTTCTTTATGCTTTGTACTTGAGATATTCGATAACGTCACGCCCCAGACGCTAAATCAGACGGGACCCTATTTGGGGGGTGTGACACTATAATTAATTAGGTTGCATTCCGGCTATTTGTGACGTCGTTCTTTGTTGATTATTACTACGTTCGATACTTTCATTTGAGGTGAGTTTATAGCCCCGTTTTAACTTGTTTACAATTACTTTACAAATCTCGATGTGAGATACTTTGCTTGTTTTTTTCTTATGGACGCAAGTAGTTTTGCAATACTTACTGTTCTGAATATTGTATACCATGTAATACTTATTGTTCTGAATATTGTATACCATGCAATACTTACTGTCCTGAATATTGTATACCATGCAATACTTACTGTTCTGAATATTGTATACTATGCAATACTTACTGTTCTGAATATTGTATACCATGCAATAATTTCTTTTCTGGATATTGTATACCATGCAATACATACTTTAAAACCTTGCGGTCCAACCTTTATATTTACTTAAACCTATGAACTCACCAACTTTATGTTGACACTTTTAAGCGTGTATTTCTCAGGTGATTACGATGCTTGACATAACTGATGTGCATTGGAGTCTAAATTTTACAAGATTACATTCATGGATTTCTTCATACATTCAAACAATCAAATCTCGTTGTATTAGTTTAAATCTTTCATTTTGATGCAACTTTAGGACAAATGTTATAACAAGTTCAATTTCAATTAAATCAACGAGATTACCTTTCAAACAACTCATTTAGAACCATTGAGAGGTTACAACAAGTGAATCACTCAATATTCAAAGATGAGTCAATACAAACTAATTTGGGATTTTGGTCAATTCACCTCTCACGATGGAGAAACATTGAGTCCTTATAACCCAAGTTCTACAAAATGATGAAGGAAAGGAGCAGAAACAATTACAGTTGCTACAAATGCAAAGTCAAGTCAATTTCTTCAACAACTTCACCAAATGGTCAAGATTTTGTCACAATTGTGAGAGCACCAACCAAGCTGGATGAAGTTTCCATATCATAACTTCTTTGACATTCCTGAAACATTACAAAAGGAAGTTAATGAACTCCGTGCTTTGAAAGAATGGAGGCCAAGAATGGCTAACCCATTAGCACTGGTTTCTACTGAACTAACTCAAACATCAGAATCCTTATTATCAAACACCAAAAACATCACAAAATCAATATGCACCAACATCGCAAAGCACACTTCCACCAGATCTCCAGCAGCTACAAGATACAAAGGCAAAGAGATCGCCAACCAATCACACCGCCATCTGAGTCACGTACTGAAGAAGCACAGTGGATCCTGAACAAGCTCATAAGGACCAAAGATATGCAGAAGAAGTTGGCTCTCATATGCAAAGTACTTCAAAAAACTCTACAAACCGACCAACAACAACCTCAGAACTTCCTCAAACACCAAAACAAGACTGGATACGATTCCAAGATACGAAGACTGACATCCGACTGGACATTTTGGGAATCAAGGGTAGTAAATGCTGTTGGGGCTAGGAAACTATAAGGTGGTCCATAGTGCAACAATCTGGGGATACAGTGCTTTAACTGCAAGGGAATTTGTCATATGCTAAGGAATGCAGAAAGCCCAAAACGGTTTTAAGACCTCCACGATCACAAGGAAAATATGTTAGCTGTGTAAACAAGCTGAGAAAGGTGTTCACTTCAAGGCAGAAGCAATCTGACTGGCTTACAGACCACGTAGGAGGAAATTTGGATGAAACAAGATTGGAAGCACATAACAGTTACATGGCAAAGATTCAAGAGGTTCCTAAAATGCAGACTCAAACCCAGCAACTGACGCTGAACCATTGGAACAGGTACACTACGATACTGATACATAATGTGTTTGCCAATGACTTACAACAGTCCTTGAGCAATCTGAATCATTAGTAACACATGTGGCATGGAAACGGTGATAGTAAATGTCCTTCCTGCTACACCATATATTGTGATAATGATTTCAATAAGACCAACATGTGTAGAATGTGAGGATGAGCGTGCTGCACTTGCTAATTTAATGGCTAATTGAAGCTTGATGCGATGGACAATAAAAAGATACAAAAGCAATTAAAGAAAAGCAAATGCAACATTGACTCATCGAGCTAACTGAATGCGAAGCTATTCTTGCGGAAACAAGTAGACCTCTAGGAGAATCTAATAGTATCCGGGATAGTTTTTAGTTTGCACCTCAAAACCAAACAAATGAGTTTGAGAGTACCAAGGCTTTAATGATCGTACGTTGACTATGAACCAACTTGAACGTAAGTAAAAAAATGAAACTCTAGACTATTAGCTCAAAAGACATCGACATAACAAGAAGGTTTAAAAGTAAGGCTTTAACGAGATTTCTGTGTCCACGCAAAACACTATGAATTAGTCAAACAGATTTTTAAACTGTTCAAACTTACGAAGGTCTTAGTCAAGGAGAAAACTAAGTAATAACGGATCTGAAACTTTAGGGAAGAGAAAGATATTGACAAACTGATTTGTCAAGGAACATCAATTAAAGTTTTGAATGAAGATTGTTTACAAACGAATTCAACTCAATCCAAACCATTCATATGTTAAGCACCAAAGCCCTACATTTTAATGGAAGACCTACCTTTGCCATCCAATGTTAACCTCAAAAAGGGCTCAAAATGAGCCCGATGTTTGTATCGGATCTCACAAAAGACCAGTCAGATCCTGCAATTCCGACGCATCCCTGATAAGAAGAGATTCTGACTCTTGCCGAAGAGAGTCGATCTAAATTGAATAAAGAAACTTAGTCAAAACCATTTTGACGACACGAAAGTTAAATATCTTTATGAAATTTTTCAAAACCACCAGCCCAGCAATATGAAATGCACTTTCACAGGCAAATGCAATAAGAAAGAAAATGTGGAACAAATCATTTGTTCAAAACACCACCAAATGTTTCGAAAAAATAGATTTCATAACCAGTGTCTAAATCAGTAAGACAAAAGTAGACAGCAAATAATTCATGACAAACACATTAATCATCTCGAACGAACTCTCAATCAAGCATGGGTAAAACATTCAAACGAACAATCTTTTCATCTTTGACACCCAACTTAACACAAGATATGGAAATCCTAGGAAGAAATGTTTTAATGCCCTCTTCCATAAGACTCAGAATAGATAGTCCTCCGCAAGTTTATACATGAAACTTAAGCAAGAAATCGCCATGTGCAGATTTAAAGTACGTTGGAATCTCTTAAGATGAACTTGATGACTTGAAGCTGATAAGGCAAATTTTCCAACATGTATATATGCTTTTGCAAGAATGTGTGGCAAAATGTTATGTGTTCTTATTTGCTAACTTCATCGCATTTAGGAATGAGATCACTGAATTACAATGCTATATCTTCATAAAGTCATGGAACGTGACGGTCTTGCACAAAAGCTTTCTGAACAAACTGATTTTTGTAAGTAAAGAGATTAACCACTAAGCTGTATAGCGTTTTGCTAGATTAGAAAAACACTCAATTTTTTCTTGAAATCGCTTTACAATAATGTCAAGTACAACTAAAAATGACACAGTTTACAAAGAAAGGGCATCCACATGTAATTATCGAAAAGAACGTGAACAATATGTGAAATAACAAGATTTGAAAGCTCAACTGCAAAACAAGAACATGCAATAATGATTTGAAAAAACGCGTTGAAAAATCAAGGGAAAATATGATAGACACTAAGTTGATACACCAATCTGTTGTTCGACAACCAATGCTCTAGAGGGTCCAAAACCATCAAGTTTTAGAAAACCGGCTCCCTTTTCCAGACCTGCTGTCTTGAGAGAAAAGATTTTGCATAAGAAAAATCGGTTCCCAAAAACTAATGAGTCAAAGGGTTTATTCAAAACCATCACATCTACAGAATTTAACCCAAGACAGCAATGCAAGCTGTTAAAATACACAAATGAATTAAACCTGGCATGTATCGCATTGCAAAGAGTAACCACACAAACTAGAGACCACAGTTGAACTCAGACTTAGGAATACTAATCCTCCGCGCTTCTACATGTCTACAGGAGTAGAGCTACACAAACTAATGTTAGCAAACCACGACAGCCTAGAGAGCAATCAAAATTATAAGATAAAGGTCGTGCCATACACAGTCATGCGAAGCTAAGAAGACTGAAGTGAAGAACAACCTAGGATTTCTAGTATTTCTCTAAGAAAACAAAGTCGTAAACTGGTGTAATGACAGTTTTAAATTCCAGAACTTCAAATGCTATTGCTGTTTGTGCTACTTGTGGAAAATGTGTGTTTAATTCGTATCATGATGCGTGTGTTCACTAAAATTTGGAAATGACGTGAATGCGAATTCTAAGAAGCCTAATTGTAGTCCTATTAGTACTAGGAACACCAAAAGTCAAGCGAACAAATCTGTTGCAACACCCCCATACGAAAACATTGCATCAAATCCACTATCACAATTCCAAGAGTTACTAGAGGATGCGAGATAAAGAAAACGAGTAAAGGCGTGAAATGGGGATAGCACAACAATGCCCATCAACATAACAAATAGAGTTCCTAAAACACAGAAGAAATGGTTTCCTAAACACAAAAGAAATGGTTACCAAAGTGAGGAATGAAAGTGTGCCTAAAAGAGTTAGTTTTGGGGGGCCGTAGATAATACATCTAGGATAACGAATGTCTTGGAAACTCACAAACACTTTTAGGATCCAATTTGTCATGTGTTCCATCATCCTCGACTTCTCTTTGCAATTGTACAACTCATCCTAATCTTTGTTGACGTCTGATGCACCAAGCCATATGACGGGAAATGGAAACTGCTGTGCAATTTTGTGAGATTAACTTGGTACCGTGCATTTTGGCAATGGAGCAATTTGCCTCCAAGTCTGTTATGGAGAAGTTGGTTCAAGAAATATCACGATAAAAAGAGTTTACTACGTCGAAGTCTCAATTCATAACTTATCTCGAACGTTGTCAATTCTGGATCGCGGATTGGAGTGCATTTCGGAAATCTACATGTTTTTACCTTAAGATCCTTCAGGAAACGACTTACTATCACGTAATCGTGGATCCTATCTCGAATACAATAGCCCTGCAAGAAACAACCTCTCTACTCACTTCGTCCCTTGCTAAAGCCTCACCAACTCAAGCATGGTTATGGCATCGAAGACTTTCTCATCTCAACTTCGACTACATCAACTTGCTTTCAAAGAAAGATGTTGTGATTGGTTTTTACAAAACATGAAGTATGTTCACGGAATCAATATGTTTCCTCTTGTAAAGTGAGTAAAGCAAAAAGAAGCTCATTCAATGTCAAGAGACTGTTCCAATTTCAAAAGTCGGGTTTGAAATTTGCTTCACATGGACTTATGTGGTCCTATCGGGTTGCTACATCAATGGAAAAGAAAGATATTTCTGGTAAATGTGTCGATACTACTCAAGATATACTTGACACCTCTTTCTACGTTCCAAGATGAAACTACCAGAAGTTTTAAAAGACTTTAGCACTGATAATCCAAAGAAATCTTTCAAGCCCTAGAATTTCTGTTCGCATCTGACAGAGGCACTGAGTTTCTTAAACACAAGACACTTAATGCATTCTTTAAAGAAGAAGGAATTGAGCATCCAACTTCTACTCCTCGAACACCTAAACAGAACGGCGTTGTCGAAAGACGGAACCGCACTCTCGTGAGTGCTGCTCGAAAACACGATGCTTTCACCTTCTAAACGTCCCGTTATTCTTTGGCTGGAAGCAATCGCAACCGCATGCTATACGCAAAACAATCACATATCATCACTCCCAACTCATCAAAAACGGCGATATCACATCATTAAATGACCAGGAAAAACCCTGCCATTAAGCACCGTCACAGCTTTGGTTGCACTTGTTACTAACCAGAGATGGTGAAAACCTAGATAAGAGTGACAGAAAAAAGGGATACGCGCATTTTGGTGGGATACTCCACTGTCAAAGGGATAATCGTTCTAACAACAAGAGAACAGGTTGATAAGGTGAATCCACCATCTTCAATTTGATGAAATCAAAGAGATTATGAGACTTCTGTGCTTAATGACACTTCTGGCCGCGTCCCCCAACGACAAAAGGCTCAGATTATGACAACTCTGACCCCGCACCAGAACTCTACAAAATGTTTCTCCCTTCAGCAATACAATAGTTCCATCACAACAGGAGGTTGGATCTCTTTTTGGTCCCTTTGTACTGATGAATTTTTCAATGATTACTTCTCGGTCAAACTAAGTCTCTTCTCCACGATAAATTCCTGTTCCACAAACACACCACCCTTCAACGAATATTCAACCTACATCAGAACCATCAACTCCTACAAATGCTCATGCTGAGGAAAACAACGCGATCAAGCAGAATTACCCCATCCTTTCTGTACACCGTACAAAAATTGCTGAGTCCTTTCCTCATGCAATTGGGTAATTCAAATGTGCAATGACCTTCATCAACCTCAAAATTCTGAATACCGGATGGACAAAAGATCACCCATAACTTCAAGTTCCGTGGACATCCATCCAAGCCAGTGCATACAAGACGAACAACTTGCAACCGATCCTAGAAATGTGTATTTTCGCACGTCACCGTGAGTATTGTTGAACCGAAAAACATTAAAGAGGCAATGGCTGATTCAGCATGGATAGAGACAATGCGGGAAGAGCTTCATCAATTTGACAGACTACAAGTCTGGGAACCGGTTGACAAACCTTTTGTGGCACAGACCGTAAGCAAGCTAATAGTGTTATGAAAAACAAAAAGGAAGAAGACCAAACTGGAATTCGCAACAAAGCACGACGTGTCAAAGGTTTATCTCAGGAAGAGAGTTTGATTTCTGAAGAATCATTCGCCTACCAGATTGCTCGCTGGAGCTGTGCAGTACTGTGTCGCAGTATGCTGCCACATAGTCTTTTCCATTTACCAGATGGACGTGAAAACGGCAATTCTAAATGGTCCCATTGAAGGAGGAGGTTTATGTTTTGCACAACCAGACAATTCGTTGATCCTATCATTGCCAGACAAAGTTTACCCGTCCTAAGGAAAGCTCTATAATGGATTGAAACAAGCTCCGAGAGCCTGTATGATGGAACTCATCAAAATTCCTGATATCCAAAGGTTTTTCCTAAAGTACATTGACCCTACTCTATTCACGATCTAAAATAACGGAGGACATTCTACTAGTGCAAATTTACGTTTGAGACACATTATTTTTGGTTTCCTACAAACCCTAAATTTTCAAAACGTTTTGAAAAATAATGCACGGTAGATTTGAAGTCCCTTAATGAGCGGGAAGTGGAATTCTTTTTAGGACTTCAGATCCACCTATACCCCACGAGGTATTTTGTATCAATTCAGGCCAAATATACTTTAGGAGATTCTGACAAAACAATGGTATGAAAAAAGGACAAACATTGGTACTACACCAAGGACTGACTACGAAACCTAAATTATGATGCAGACTTGATGGAGGAACCCGTAGACCAAACTGACTATCATAGTAAAATCGGGTCACTCATGTATCTGACATCTAGTAAACCAAACATAGTGCAAGCAGTATGTTATTGTGCAAGATATCAAGCAAGACCGACTGAAAAACACCTCAAAGAGGTTAAAAGGATCTTTCGATACTTAAGAGGTACCATTAACATGGGACTCTGGTATCGAAGGTTCCTGCCTTGAAACTAACAGCTTTTTCAGATGCCGATCATGCGTGCCATTGATACTCGCAAAAGCACTTCTGGAGGAATACAGTTCCTAGGTGATAAGTTTAGTCAGCAGGATTCAAAGAACAGATTGTACTGCAATGTCATCAGCAAACTGAATAAACGTGCGTTATCTGCAAGTTGGGGCCCCCTCAGGAGATTGGATGCGGACACAGCTTCAAGATTATGGCTTCAACTACAACAAAATACCGTTGTATTGCGACTCTCAGTCAGCCATAACAATCTCATGCAACCCCGTGCAGCACTCAAGCATTATAAAATATAATAAACGCTCCTCGGACCAAGCATATCCATACTCGGTAGCACTTCATAAAAAAAGTTTGAAAACAGGGATAATTGAATTGTACTTGTTTCAGAACTGAATACCAATTGGCTTGACATGTTACTAAAGCCCTTCCCGAAAAAGGTTTCTTATCTCCGTCAGACGAATTGGTATGAGGTTTGACTCCAGCAAACTGAGGTTTCTGACAAAAGAATCTGCTTGAATACTTCATCAAACCATCAACATGTATATAAAAAATTCAAAAAGCAAAATACAAAAATATCAATTTCAAAAAAAAAATACAAAATCAAAATAAGCAGAAACTGTTCAAAAAAAATATTCTTCTCGACATGTCTCTTGGAATCGAATAACATTTAAAACCGTACCCACAGCTAAGAAATGTTGATTAATATCCAACAACGCGGGTGATATGAAGTTCGAACAGGAGTTTCAAAAAGTTTCAAACTTGTCATTTCTAAGAGTTTCTTAATGGCTTATGTCAAATATCAGTACGTAACCCGGACTCAAATAAAGGAAAGTTTATCTATAATGATAACTTTATCCGAACAACGAGAAAAATTAAACATTCTCGTCTTGAGGCTGCTCTGACAAGAACATTCAAAAGTTGTAGGCGCAAGAAAAAGGAGATGTTAACGCATAGGTGACTTACCCGTAAAGTTGGAAGAGAAGTCGTCTAACATGAGGTTTTTCAACATTGAACACAATTTTTCAAGAATTTCTCTCACTACAAATTCATAATACTTTAAAAATGTGTGTTCAACACATCCAACTTTCAAGGGGGAGTCCCTTTCGAAAAACAAAGTTTTAAATGAGTTTGGATACATCATCTTACGACCATGTCCTTATGTATTCAACCATTCCCCAAAAGTCCTCTTAATAACAACAAGATCATAATACAATTCAATGAATGATAGTTATAAGATGACATAAGTGTTCCAACCTCAATGATTTATATCGATTTAACAACTTGGTAGCCATAGTTTTTGGTCTCAAACATAGTAAAAAAAAAATGTGGGGGAAGCAAGAAGAACAGTTTCCAAATAAGTCCAAGCTAAGCTTCAACATTTTTCCCCAGGCCTTTTCAAGACAATTTAATCACACAGTATTTCAAAATGCTAAGTAGACTTAGAAATTACAAATAAGGGGAGAAATGTAATAAAATTGATCTAAAAGGCGTCAAGTCTATTCGAAAAAGTTTATGGTTACGTCCCTCATACCCTACAACATCTTATTTCATGACATTCTGAAATCATAAGGTGGTAAAGTTAGTATTTGGACCTATTACCTCGTTATATTAGACCTTTTAAGATCATTGCTAAAGTAGGAACCGTTTCCTATCGTCTTAAACTCCTAGAGAAACTGAGCAGAGTTCATAATACGTTTCATGTCTTGAATTTAAAGAAATGCTTAGCTGATGAACCTCTTGATATACCACTAGATGAAATCCAAGTTGACGAAAAATTTCACTTCATCATAGAACCTATCGAGATCATGGACCATGAGGTCAAACATTTGAAGCAGAGTCGTATTCCGATTGTCAAAGTACGCTGGAACTCTAGGAGGGGTCCTGAGTTCACCTGGGAACGTGAAGACTAAATGCAAAAGAAATACCCGCACCTTTTCACCAACTCTGCACACGTGGTAGAGGTTACGCCATAAGCTTTGAGGACAAAGCTCTTTTAATGAGGAAAGAATGTCATAACCCGTAAATTTCTGTTTAGAACCATAACCATTTTTCGTCTAATAATTTGAATTTTTGGAACCATGTGCTATTTATACGCTTAAGCGGGAAGATTCCCTGCTATTTTCTGAGAAACGTCATCGGGAATGAACCAGGACGCCTAAAGTTGTAGTATTTTAGCAATGGCCACATTTTAACATTTCAATGCAATATTTGAAATCTTATAATTTTTAGTAACGTTGTTACTCATTTCGTTACTTACATGTTCCGTGGAATTTAAATTATACTTTGTCATCCATGCAAGCCTTGTAAATTAATTGATATTGAGCACTAGTGATCCTAAAATAATTGAGACCATTTTGGTCCCCCCCCCCCTTGGCTCATATATATGCATCGAACAAACACCCCTTATGCTCTTAGGATGCCAAAAGTTTGAATATACCTCCCAAGACAACAATCCATCATTTTTGGAACCAACTTGTCATAGCTCTTGTTTCATAGGTGGATCAAATTGGTCCCCTTCTTCTCTTGTACCCTAGCCAAAGCACACATACATATGTGTGAGTGTATGTGTAATTTTTTCATATAACTTGAGTTAAAATCTTTGCATTGTCATTCAAATCATACACACACCAAAAACATTCTCTTTGGTGCTCTCTCTCTCTAAAACCCATGGCCAAAAACCTAAACCCACATAAATCCATACATTTTTCACTTTCAATCAATTACATTTGAAGACTAGTTGAAGGTTTGATCATTTAAGATCATTCGAGTATAAAATAAACAACGTTTGGGTTGTTCTTGATGTTTGTTCATCTCTAAAAACCTTTCTTCTTTGTAAGTCTTCAAATCTTCAAATAACTTGTACTTCTTTACTCCTCTTGATGCATAAACCTTTGTTGTACAACTTGTTTTGTAAAAAGAATGATTTTGAAACCACATAAACCTCAAAAAGGTATACTTATGATTCGAAATTTATAAGAATAAATATAAAGAAATCATAGTTTTGTAATCGTGGTTATATTCATGTAATAATATTTGTACTTTTTAGCTTATTGTAATCGGCTTATATTTGTGAGCTTATTTGAGAGCTTATTTGATTATTTTGAGCTTATTTTAGTATATATAGACGCGAAATAAAATTGAAAAATATAAAGAAATATTGTTGTGACTTATTTTCTTGTAACTTAGTTTTATTTTGGATATTGTTAGTTTATTTTTGAAAGGAAGAAGCATTAAGCTATTTGACTTAACCCATAAGATCAAATTACGTCACCCGTAACATAAGCCGCGACCCAAGCTTGTACACCAGCTTATGGGTTTGGCTTGTTATGTCTTGGCTTATTATAATCTTGTGGTAGCTTATTGATGAACCTAGAACCTGTTTGTTATCTTTTTAGTATATCAGACTTACTTATTTCGTACTTTGGCGTTTTAAAGGCTTATTGGGCCTAAAAGCCCAATAAGAGTTTTTTTGACTCGTTAACCTTGTTTTAAAAGGAAAACGATTGTATAAAGTTTGTAAATTGTAAATTGTGATTTGGAAGCGGTTTGAAATTGGTTTTTGATAAAGTCTACAACTTTGGAAAAATGAGTAAACACGAACGGGTCATGCCGAAATTTTGTAAAAATCTTATACCTAGAAATTATTTAGAAAACATATATAATAAAATGTTTTGACTAAATTACTTAAAGATTTGGAAATGTCAAATTATAAATAACAAGTTTATTTATACGTTAATAATAATATAATATTATATTTATGTAATTAATATTATATTATATACGTACTTACTTACAACTTAAGACTCTTCATAAAAATCAATCACTAACGTTTTTAATACACAAATAACGTTTACCAAAAATGAATAATAAACGTTCATGCATCAATCACATACGTTAACTTTCCGAGACTAAATCAAAACCCGTATTCTTCTAGGTCATACCCGTGTACCACCGTTCATTCCGAGTGACCCTACTTTTGACGTATACTCTTTACCTTATCATCAAGGTGAGTTCATAGCCCTACTCTTTTACTGGTTTTGAATAAATGTTTTATAAATTACGGTGAGAAACATTGCTCGTTTTTAAAAACTGAACGCAAGTACTATACGTGAGATATCCCTATTTACGTGTTTCCTAAGTAGCGCTTAGACCACTATTGTCCGAACTATCATAAACTGTCAATTTCTTAATTAAAGGACCGGTTGAGGAAGCGCGAGTGAATAAATAGATCTATTGGGACTAATTATCTCTATCCGGATGAGTAGCGCTCACTACCCACGGGGCTCCCGATAAACGGATATATGTCATGTTGAAACTGGTTAGGTAGTCTTTGGTCGGACACCTATAAGGGCAAGCAAATGCTTATAGCAATGTACATGCTATCTTTTATTATTAGCTTCAGTGTCATGAGCTTAGTGCAACGTAAATACCTTTTTATGTGAAGTTGTATCTCCTATGACTGTCACATACGTCTTGATATCTTGTGGTCCACTATAACAACGTTTGAACTAAACCTGTGAATTCACCAACTTTATGTTGACGTTTTAAGTATGTTTTTCTTAGGTGCATAACATGGATGTCGTTGCTTGACTTATGTGAAGTCTTTTGCCAGGACCAATTTACCAGAAATTTATCTATGTCTTTAAATACCGTTGTTGAACTTACTAAAGCTTTCACATTTTAACTTTTGAATCTCTTAAATTTTATCGATGTAAAACTTATTATTATTTTGAATTTATGCAACGGTGTTTATTTTTAAAACGTACCCTTAGAGGTCGTTCTTTATGCTTTGTACTTGAGATATTCGACAACGTCACGCCCTCGGACGCTAAATTAGACGGGACCCTATTTAGGAAGTGTGACAACTTGTGAGATCCTAATTGGATTACACCTATGACAACTGGAAAGAAACGATGGTGAGATTCTATATGAATCAAACTTGTTCCAGTATACGAATTGACGGTTGCTAATTTTGAAAAACGCTTAAAACTCTCGATGTATTGCAAAAACATATTTTCAAGTGACATGTCGATTGATTTTCAAATTAATTTTCTCTTTATTGATAACTGTTTTATTACAGGTTCATATAAAAATGGAGATGGAGATGGAGATACCCTGTTCTAGCAAAGTCAAGTTTATAACCACATGCTCATACGGTTATCTGCCCCTTTTTCTTTTTAATTTTCCCTTACACCTCTGCCTTGTCGTTCAGTTTCGTGGTAAGTAAAATTTATTACACACCCTCGTGAATGGATTGTTTAAAAATCTTCCAACTAACCGAACCGAACCGCACCTGCTTTTTGTGAAACCCTACCCATTATGTTGTAATTGTATTTTTTATTATCTACGTTTACGATTTTGTGGTTACGCCTTTAAACTGTTGTAAATAATTTACGTTTTTACACGTAGCCCCAAAAATACAACTTATTCTAAATTTTACACAAAATGAACCAAAAATTTCCTCCCTCATCCAATAGAAATGACACCAACTCTGGTTTGTATACCATGTGGTGGATAAACATACTTAGGTGTCCTACATTGAGCTTATGAATGACACTTGGAGCTTGTAATTGCATGTACATACACTTAACAAAACCATTTCACTTATACATTACACATAGTTAACATCACCAATCTCAACTTTCTCCTTGCTCTCCTCCCTTGACCGACCCTCCTCCTCACCATAATACCATCATCACCAAAATTTCTACAGGCTATTTTCTACAAAAATCAATTACAAGGAAGACTAGTTAGGGATTCTAGTTATAATCTCTTTAAAACTCATCTTATTCAAGAGTTAGGTTATGATTTTCATGGTTGTTTAAAGGGTTTATAGTTTGAACTTCATGGTTATATAAGGTTCTTGCAAGTATATTTTGGGGTCACAAAGTTTATTTGGGTTGAAGAGGTTGTGTTTAAGGTGCCTTGGTTAAATTTTTCAAGACAACATCAATGATTAAGGGTAATATTGAAAAGTTTAAGGGTTTATAGACATGGTGATATTGGGGTAAGAAGATTTTTGTAAGTTTTGGTTAGGAGAAAATAGTGCTAGTTCAAAGATTTGTTGATTCTAAATTGTTTGTAAGGATAATGTTTCCATTGTTTTTCTTAATTATTCCTTGTAAATTAATAATATTTTCTTGTACTTTTCTGAGTTTGTAATTTATTTGTATACTATATTGATTATTTGTAAAAATAATAGCATTGTACTTGAGATTTTAGAGATAGAAACTTGATATAAACATGATTGGTAACTTTGGTTTTGGGACAGATTTTGGACAGTGGGTTTAGGAGGTATTATCAAAATATTGATAAAATGTGGTGACTAGAAAAAATATAGCGACCTAGGTCTATATCTTAGCTCCGTTTCTCCAGGTGGCATGCGTCGTCACGATTCTCGATGAAATTTTCTCTGAAAAATAAATGGTGTTGTAGTTGTCAAATTGCAAACTGATTTTTTATTTGTCTATAACTCCAAAAATTTGTATAGAAGTCACTATTTTGAAAGCTAAAACTTGTACGGTTTAGGAGATACGTTCGTTTTCCCGAGGCGGTAAAAATCTATGAAAATCACAGCTTTGATACATGTTGGGAAACTTACCATATGACCTCATTTTTACAAAAACCGAAGTGTTCGGACCCATATATCAGAAAAATAGACTCGTTTACCTTTTCGTAGGCGTAAGAACTAAACCGAAACCATTTACGGACTAGAAGATATATGCCCGTAAAGTTGGATAAAACTAGAAAATTTGGACAGCCCACATGTATTTGGGCTTATAAATATTAATTTGGATACTTGTTTTTGGGTTTATAAGTATTAAGTTGGATATTTGTTTTTGGGCTTATAAGTATTAAGTTGGATATATGTTTTTGGACTCAATTATTTTTGTAAAAACTAAAACTCTAAGGTACAATGCTAAATATTTCATAAATAGATCTTATAAAACCTATTTATGAATATTTATAAATTTTAAGACGCGACGTTACTTTTAGGTTGCATCTAGGATTTTCTCGACATACCCGACGTTTGTTCCATTGTCTTTTGTTATATCGCTAAAAGGTGAGTTCATAGCCCCATTTTTACTCATTAACTGTTTTATACTTGGGGGAGATACATGCTATTTTTACGTTTAGACGTAAGTACTCAAACTGTATGTTGTGTCTGATATATTATTGCCTAAGTACCACTACTGCCAATAAGTCCCCTATATCATGAGCCGTTAATTGCTTTAGTAAAGTAAACGTGAATGTTGTGAATAAATCTATTGGTACTGACAATCCTCGTTCGGGTATGCAACAACTAATACCATGTCAAACGGACGCATTTAACATTTGAGGTATTAGATGGGCGTTTTGGCAGAACACCCAATTTCGGGGCACAAATCTAGTTAAGATTTGCATATTGTTAAGGTTCGGTGTCATGAGCTTAGGGCAATAATAACTGTTTTTGACTTCTAAATGTGTTTCATTAGTCTACTAATACTGAAATCTTTTGGTCAATTGTTTTACTTATAAAACCTATGAATTTCACTCAAAATTATTGTTGACCGTTTTTAGCATGTTTTATCTCAGGTCCTTAAAGTATATATTTCTTGTGGTGATGACACAGGCCACCGAAATCAATGAGACGGCCTTGCACATATGACTCAAAAACTCGCCTTGCCAAATAACACAATGAAGGAAAGCTTAATCCGATTACCTAGTTACCTCTTCGTTTTTTTTTGGCTTGAAATATTTCAAAAAGTACATGAGTCAAAAGTCTAAAAATCATAAAACTAGGGACATAGAATGCAAGTGACTCTAAATACAAGGACCTCTTCACTCAAATCTGAAATCATTCCAATAAAAAAACCCAACAAATCGATCAATCTCATCCATTCTTTAATCGAATCACCACATCCTCCGATCTTCGATTCTTAAGGTACCATATATGTTTTTATGTAATCTCTCTTTTTAATTAGATCTTAGTAATACAAATCCCTATTATTATTCAGGCTTAATCTTAATTATCTGTCTTGTATACCACATCTATTGTTGACTCATTTTTTTTTCAATCCTGTAGATCTTAACTACATGATTGAGTTTTTAACTGTTTTTTGTAATTTAGCTGTGTTTGATTCTTAATTTTGTTAAAGTTGATCATTTTCTGACCAATTTGTCTATTTAAAATGCATTTATAAGTTTCCTTGTTCGGTTGTTGTTTACCAAATTGCTTGTTTTTAGTGATTATAAAGTATGCGAAATGTTAGTGACATGGATTTTGGTTCACGAGAGTCTTGTGTTTTTTTGGGTAACCATGTTAGTGACGTCCGCCACACAGTCACAAGCCGGGTAAAGCCCTCCTGTTTTGGGGAAGGTTGGCGTGTCCCCATCAAGGTTGTTTGTATCTAGGCGGGAATTGAACTTGAGACCTCACAAAACATAAAGGCCTTTTCTAATTTTGCAAAAGTGTGTTAATCCAATATCATTGAAGTTCACAAAAAAAGTTCAAACCAGTCACAAGGCCATAACGTTTATTTTGTTTTTGTTTGATGTTGCGTCATATTGAATTTTTGTATCCCTGTGGTGTATCAGCAAACATGGATTCTAGCAGGGGACAGAACGGAATTCAACTCTTGCTAGCTGCAGAGCAAGAAGCTCAGCAAATTGTCACTGCTGCCCGAAATGGTATGTAGCTACCTACTTATCATAAATCTTTCTAGTTCCTGTTGATCTGATTATATTTAGTTCCGGCTTCCTCAATATTGACAAACAGCTTTTGCTTTGCGAAAGAACTATTGACAAACATTTGCTGTATCGTTTTTACTAAGTATATTCAGAAGGGATGTCAAGTCTACTTAGCGCAAGTTACATCCAAGAAGGCTGAGGATAAGTCGGAGGAGAAGCCACTTGAGGACGTGCTAATCATACGAGAATTTTTGGAAGTCTTTCCAGAAGACTTGCCTGGACTGCCACCAGCTCGACAAGTTGAATTTCAAATCGACTTAGTATCTGGTGCTGCACCTGTAGCCCGAGCCCAGTACCGATTAGCACCAGCCGAAATGCAAGAGTTATCCACTCAGTTGCAAGAACTTTCTGCCAGAGGATTTATAAGACCCAGTTCCTCACCTTGGGGAGCACCGGTTTTGTTTGTCAAGAAGAAAGATGGTTCTTTTCGAATGTGCATCGACTACCGTGAACTAAACAAACTTACTGTGAAGAACCGATACCCACTTCCGAGGATCGACGACTTGTTCGATCAACTACAAGGGTCAAAAGTCTACTCTAAGATTGACCTGAGATCTGGTTATCATCAACTTAGAGTTCGTGAGGAAGAGATTCCAAAGACAACATTTAGGACTCGCTATGGTCACTACGAGTTCCAAGTAATGCCGTTTGGTTTGACTAACGCACCAGCAGTATTAATGGATTTGATTAATCGGTTGTGAAAACGGTACCTAGATAGATTCGTAATTATATTTATCGATGATATTTTGATCTACTCCAAGAGCAGAAATGAGCATGAAGGACACCTTAAGTTAATTCTGAGGTTACTTAAGAAGGAGGAGTTGTACGCCAAGTTTTCAAAGTGTGAATTTTGGCTATTGAAGGTACAATTTCTCGGTCACGTGATTGATAGCGAAGGCATTCATGTTGATCCCGCTAAGATTGAGTCTATCAAGGATTGGGCGTCACCTAAGACACCTACCGAGATTCGTCAATTTTTAGGTTTGGCCGGTTACTACCGATGATTTATCGAAGGTTTTTCGAAAATCTCTAGGCCTATGACGAAGTTGACTCAGAAAAGCGTGAAGTTTGATTGGGGAGAAAAGGCAGAAGCTGCGTTTCAGCTGTTGGAACAGAAATTGTGTAGTGCGCCGATTTTGGCTTTACCTGAGAGAAGTGAGAACTTCATGGTGTACTGCGATGCTTTGCATAAAGGGTTGGGCACGGTTTTGATGCAGAGAGAGAAGGTCATAGCCTACTCATCTCGCCAACTCAAGGTTCACGAGAAGAACTATACTGCACACGGCCTACAGCTTGGTGCAGTAGTGTTTGCCTTGAAGATGTGGAGACACTATCTGTATGGTACAAAGTGCGTCGTGTTCACTGATCATAAGAGTTTGCAGCACATTCTCGATCAGAAAGAGTTGAACATAAGACAACGACGGTGTTAGAGTTGTTGAGCGACTACGACTGTGAGATTCGATATCACCCAGGAAAGGCGAACGTGGTGGCTGATGCCTTGAGTCGAAAGGAAAGAAGTAAGCCGCTATGAGTTCGGGCCTTAGTTATGACTATAGGGTTAAATCTTCCTAAGCAAATTTGAATGCTCAATCGGAAGCCAGAAAAGAAGAGAACTTCATCAACGAAGATTTGCATGGCATGATTAACAAGCTAGAACCTCGCGCTGATAAAATATTATGTTTGAACAATCGAAGTTGGATTCCGTGTTTTGGTGTGAGTCTCATAAGTCAAAGTATTCCATCCATCCTGGATCAGATAATATGTACCAATACCTTAAGAAACTGTATTGGTGGCCCAACATGAAAGCAGAAATTGCCACTTATGTCAGCAAGTGTTTAACGTGTGCCAAGGTTAAGGTAGAATATCATAAGCCGCCTGGTTTGTTGGTTCAACCAGAGATCCCTCAATGGAAATGGGAGAATATAACAATGGACTTTGTGACTAAGTTCGCATAAGGACTGCAACCGTCAAATGACACGATTTGGGTAATCATTGATCATCTTACTAAGTCTGCTTATTTCTTGCCTATGCAAAAAGATGACACGTTGGGGAAGTTGACGAGACAATACTTGAAGGTAGTAGTCTCAAGGCATGGAGTGCTAGTTTCGATCATCTCTGATCGCGATCGGAGATTTACTTTACATTTTTGGAAGTCCCTTAATAAAGCATTAGGTACTCGATTGGATATGAGTACAGCTTACCATCTAGAGACCGATGGTCAAAGTGAGAGAACCATTCAAACACTGAAAGACATGTTGCGTGCCTGTGTACTCGAATTTGGAAAAGGTTGGGATAGACACTTACTGTTGGTAGAATTTTCATATAACAACAGTTACCATACCAGCATTAAGGCTGATTCCCGTTGGAGGCGTTGTATTGGCCGCAAGTGGTCGAAATCACCTATCTGCTGGGCTAAAGTTGGAGATAGTCAGCTCACTGGCCCAGAGATCATCCATGAGACAACCGAGAAAATATTTCAAATCAAGAGCCGTATCCAAGCCGCCCGTGATCATCAAAAGAGCTATGTCGACGTAAGATGAAAACCTCTTGAGTTTCAAGTAGGAGATAAGGTCATGTTGAAAGTATCGCCATGGAAATGGGTGATACGTTTTGGAAAACGGGAAATTTAAACCCCGTTTATATAGGACCTTTTTAAGATCATGCTAATAGTAGAACCCGTTGCCTATCGTCTTGAACTCCCAGAGAAACCGTTGCCTATCGTTTTGGAAAACAGGGAAAGTTAAACCCTCGTTTCACGTCTCGAATTTGAAGAAATGCTTAGCTGATGAACCTCTTGCTATACCAATGGATGAAATCCAAGTTGACGACAAATTGCACTTCATCGAAGAACCTGTCAAGATCATGGACCATGAGGTCAAGTCGTCTGAAGCAGAGACGTATTCCGATAGTCCAAAGTAACGCTGAACTCTAGGAGGGGTCCTGAGTTCACCTAGGAACGTGAAGACCAAATGCAAAAGAAATACCCGCACATTTTCACCAACTCTGCACCCGTGTCAGAGGTTGCGCCATAAGCTTTGAGGACAAAGCTCTTTTAACATGGAAAGAATGTCACAACCCGTAAATTTTCCATTCATATAAATAACCGTTTTCGTCTAATAATCCGAATTTTTATAAGTTTGGTATAACTTTTACGCGTAACCGGAAGTTGTCCCGTTAATATCTGAGAATCGTCTCCGAGAGCGAACCATAATGTATTTCAACGTAGACTTTCGTCGGTGGACGTGCTTTTACGCTTTAACAATAATATTTAAAATTTCATATTTTTTTCGGTGAAGTCGTTAGTCCTTTTCGATATTTATTATTCCGATCATAGTAAATAACCTATACTTGTGCATGGCATCTCTTGAAAATAAATAAATGCATGCATGATATTCCTAGAATGTTGGAGGCCACTTTTGGTCCCCCCTGGTCTCATTATAACTAGATATACATACACATACATGCATAGGATTCAAATTTTAAAATCATTTCACTAGACATGCTTGCATGAATTAAGGTTAAGGACATGTACACACAAGGGTTTGATTGCGAGATCAAATTGGTCCCCTTGTGTTGTCCCCCCTTGTGTCCGGCGGTATACAAACACACACACTCTTACATTCAAATTTTGCTTACTAATGAAGCTATAGTCACACCATAAATACCTTATTATATTTCATCTTTCATTCATTCTCTCCACAAAGAAAAACACACATCTCTCTTTTTTACCTCTCTTTGTCCAAACCACCAAACACACACACAAATCCATTTCTTTTTAATCTTTGATCAAACCATTTGAAGATATATTGTTAGAGGTTGATTGTTATTTCGTCCGGGTAGTTTATAAACAACGTTTGGGTTGTGCTTAGTTTCTAATCATCTTTCGTCGTTATTTTCTGTAAGTCAATCTCTACTTTTTCATAAATGAGTTGGTACTTTGTCATTCATATGATCATTTCGAACAAGTGGCCAAAGCGATCCGCTGGTGAAAACCTCACCTATTTTTCTATAAAACCACAAGTCCTCAAAGTTTAATCTTTTTTATTTATAAAATAGAAGAACAAAAAAAGTAGTTGACTTTTACGTTTAAAACTTCGTTTGACTATTTTGATTATAATATTGTTATTATTAGGCTAGTATTTATTTAGAATTATTGTATACGAGCCTTAAATACTGTTGGCGGAAGAGATTGAGGTTAGAAGTTTTTTTTTGTTGGAAGCGTAATTGTAAAGTCGAAGAGGATTAGTGTTTAGAATGAATTTGTTGTAATATTTGCGGTGCTGTAAAAAATCGATCAGATATTCTTTTGAGTCAATAAAGATGTACTTTTATAAAACGGATATTTTCACGAGCGAGATGGACAAAAATGGAAAGTCGATATTTTTAGAAATGTCAGCCGAAATTGAATAGCACTTTATAATGCGTCGAAAAATATACCTTTTAATGAAGAATAAACTTTAATGTCGAGTTTAGGTCAACATTACAGTTATCGAGTCAACTTTGGTGTGTCGGGTCACTAAAAGACGAAATACACTAAAAGACGAAATACTCTAAAAGACAAAATACACCAAAAGATGAAATATACTAAAAGACAAGATACACTAAAAGGCAAAATACTTTCGAAGATGTTTCAAAGTGTCGAGACTTGTCAAAACTTATAACTTTCCAAAAGAGAATTTTGAAAAGGTACTCGTGTCAACTCATGCACGGATGATCAGCTCTGCTTAAGCGTTATTCGTTGTCCATTATTCTTAAATGACAACTATAAGCTAGGTTTCGCTAGGACCGTGAAGATTCGTTTTCGCTTGAATGATTTCTTTTGATCACACACGCATAAGGTCGTTTCATAGCCCGCTCTTTTACTCGTTTTGAATAAATGTTTTATAACTTAGGGTGAGAAACAATGCTTGTTTTTAAAAATTGGACGCAAGTACTATACGTGAGATATCCCTATTTATGTGTTGCCTAAGTAGCGTTTAGACCACTATTGCCCAAACTATCATGAACTGTCAATTTCTTGACCGGAGGACCGGTTGAGGGAGCGCGAGTGGATAAATAGATCTATTGGGACTAATTATCCCTATCCGGGTGAGTAGCGTTCACTACCCACGGGGCTCCCGATAAACGGATATATGTCATGTTGAAACTGGTTAGGTAGTCTTTGGTCGGACACCTGTAAGGGCAAGCAAATACTTATAGCAATGTACATGCTATCTTTCATTATTAGCTTCAGTGTCATGAGCTTAGTGCAATGTAAATACCTTTTTATGTGAAGTTGTATATCCTATGACTGTCACATACGTTTTGATATCTTGTGATCCACTATAACAACGCTTGAACTAAACCTATGAATTCACTAACTTTATGTTGACGTTTTAAGCATGTTTTTCTCAGGTGCATAGCATGGATGTTGTTGCTTGAATTATGTGAAGTCTTTTGCCAGGACCGATTTACCAGAAATTTATCTATGTCTTTAAATACCGTTGTTGAACTTATTAAAGCTTTCGCATTTTAACTTTTGAATCTTTTAAATTTGATCGATGTAAAACTTATTATTATTTTGAATTTATGCAACGGTGTTCATTTTTAAAACATACCCTTAGAGGTCGTTCTTTATGCTTTGTACTTGAGATATTTATGAACGTCACGCCCCTGGACGCTTATTCGGACGGGACCCTATTTAGGGGTGTAACATTAATGGTTGTTTATTACTTACTTTTATCACCCCTTTGTCTAGATACCATTAAACCATGGATATGGATCCTAACTCATTCCATATAGTTTAACCATTTAGATTCTCGTTATAGAAGTTAATTCAGATATACCAAATGTAATTAAGAATCATCTTAAAATTACCCTTTGGGTGCGGCCACACAATTATCTGATTAATTCTGGAGAGGCGCTATGATATCATTCTGCACATATCAAATGAAGAAACAAATCCTTTGTTGACTATAAGTGTTGTGGATGTTGCTTCACATTCACTCCGAAAAATAGCTTTTATAACTACCATATCACAGGACAACGTTTGGCTATAATCACAAAGTGATATCCACACATATAGAACTTATTTGTATCTCAAGTCTAAGGATGACTTATTAAACCATTTTGACATTTTATCTGCATGACCAAGGATCCAAAATAAATGTTTCGAAAGTTGGGGTATGGCAATATGCAATCCATGTGAATACAAATGAGATTTGGCGGAACACTCCCGTATCTTCCAAAGAATATAACCAACAACTACACAACATTTGCCTTACATAACATATTCCCATTATTGTTAACCGACAATGGACATATTTAAAGATAAAATGTATTCAAGGATTAATCAGCAAATATAGGATAACAATTATAAAATTAAAGAATAATAATACCAAAGTAATTTTAATACATCAGAAAGATAACAAATGTTTTTTACATCCTAATTATCCAAATACTAAAACAGATATGCATGAAACTAATTAGCAAGCTGAAGTCCAATGTATCCAACATTCTCAACTCTTTCTTTACAAGACAGCTAAATAGTTATCTAAGTAAACTTTCCGAATACTTGTTTCAAATTTACAAATTTATGAAGGATTTGATTGATATGATGAGCGTCGTATGTATATTTGCATACTATTGCAAGTATCATAGTATGGAAATGTGATAGTACCTTTAATGGGGTATTTGAAGTCAACAACATACCTATCTCAAACAGTCATCTTTACAGTTTCTTAAAATGTAAAGTATTCTCATTCTTTAATGTGTAATGGCAACACATCTCGTATACTGAACAAATCTAGTTTCGTTAGATTTATCATAAAAGATAAAATCCTACTTTAACTAGGATTTATTATTTTCTAGCATCGTGTGTACACAAACAATACTATGCCTTATATAATTCATAAACATTTGTTTTAACAGTCATCTAAATCACTCTCAATTAGATACTGTTATTATTAGCTCGTCTTGCTCTTGTGCAAAAGTAACAACCAGTCTCATACACAATATAAGATATACATGATGAATCTTTCGTTAAAAACACAAGGTTTCCATCCATGTATTAAATTATCTCAAGTGAAATATATCATTTAAGACTTGCTTCAATGATGTATTGCATTATGTTGGACTTAATTTCCGCATATGTTTATTTCATTAAACATTCATTCCAAGGTCGTTTGTTTTATTTCCTAAATTCCCAAGTGAAGTTTCATTCCAACCTCAAGGATTAACATCTAGCTTAGATGGAATGATACCTTCAATATGTTACACAACATATGGATTTTAAGGAAAAACATAGTGCTCCCACTTGATGTCAGGTGTACTCAGGAGTTATCTTAATTTAATCAAAAATCATATTGTGATTAAACGTAAGATCTCAGCTCCTAGATGCATGATCCAATCCACACTTGGATTCTATTATCTTGTATACTTGATAAAGACTATCTTAAACTCATAACCTTTTGATTACACACCGTCCTCGCAAAAGGTAATCATAAAGAAAAGAGTTATAAAACTTAAGTATCATAAAACAAATATAGACTCATAACCCTTTTGATTACACATCGTCCTCGTAAGGTAATCATTAAGAAAAGAGTTATGATCCTTAATTCGCCATATGACAGATTCAAGAAAACCTGTATGACAATTAGTTATCTTTATATAATTAATGCGTGTAGAAAAGAAAGATTTAATCATAGTCAATTTCTTGAGTAGGATTAAAAACTCTTGTCATCTGTCAGGCATTAATGTGTATACAATTTTGTCCTTATGAGTCTTTCTTCAAAAGAAACTCATTATTAACCTTTCAGTTTAACTGTTTGGTAAAAGATCAATCAAGCTCACAACATTGATTTATCTTTTAAGGACTGCATCTTTTCATTCATATTTCTAAGATATTTATCAGTTCCAAGATGTGATAATTCATCTTATTAGTTAACAGGTTTATTATGACCCTTTAACTAATATTCCTCAGCATTGATATAAAAATATCACTCCATTGATGAGGCATCCTTACGGATTTATGAATGAGAGTTACATTATACTTTGGATTGACATTTTCATGTTTTAACCTTAATATGATATCAACAAGTAAATTCAGAAGGTTGTGTATTTTGTTCTTGAATATCTTCAAGATTTATAGATACTCCCACTTACTTTTGTAAGTAGAGATACTTCTCTAAACACTAAGTATTTAAGCAAAAATAAATTGTTCTTAAATGGGACAACAAAATACATGTTACAGTCCTCATCTCTAGCTTGTTAATAATATGCTTCATAAGATATTAACAAATTTTAGAACTCTAATCAAGACATAATGGGATTCATCCTAATGTACAAATAGATAATGTCTTGAATACCTTCTAGGTTGGAACTATATTGAGTGTATCCATGATACACTCAAAATTCTAACCTTGATCGATTTTGAAGGTAGGAAAATTAAAGTTATCAGAAATCAAACAATACGAATATAGTTTGTTTCAACACATTAGACATACCATGATAGTGTGGTATTCTATGAGTATTGGAATTGTGAGACTACATCAGAATTCCATAGGATAACTTAATTCTCATTAGGTCAAATACTTGCCAATTGGGTCGAGCCAAATTGAATACACAGTATTTAACAACCAAATGCATGCTATAATGTATATTTCTTGAATAAGTACATTAACTCCATGTTCATGTGTTCACAAGAAGACAAAACAGTTCAAAAATTCTTTGATCATGTGTTTACAAGAAAACAAAACATGTCAAATACATTATATGTCGTTGAATCATTCAAGGACCTTATGTTTATGTGTTAACAAGAAGACATAACAATGTTACTACATACTTTATGTTATAAGTCATTGATTAATTCAAGGACTTTATAATTACGTCTTAACAAGTAAACATAATTATACTAACTAAAGTAATCATGAACGCAAACTCTTAAGTTCAATGGTAATTTCAAGTTAATTTCATACTTCATAATCATGATTATATAATTAACCATAATTATTTTGACTAAATCATATAGTCAATAAGTTGAAGTATCTTTATATTATATCTTGACTTTTAAATGTAATAGGGCAACAAACATCTTGTGTGTTTAAGTCCTAGTAGATTTATTAGTTTTCTTACCTTGCGGTCAAGAGAAACCAATTAATCATATTGTTATATGTTGTTCCTTGCACACACTTAGGATTTCTCCCACTTGTGTACGGGACAACATTACCTAAAGTAGACAAACCATACGACAAGCGTTCGATTGTTTAAACAATATGATAGTGTCATAGATATTACAAGTAGATTTAGAACCATAACGTTTAATAAGGAATTGTGGATTATTATTCTATAGATAACGTTTCGGAAAGTAACATCAGAAAGGCAACGTGTTATCTAATAAAATAAAATGCAATTTTCCTTTAAGCAATGGTCGTTTATATTTGGAAAGTAATGAATTATTTCAAAGCAGGTTCAAAATAATATGGGTGACTAACAAGGAAATAAATCTCGTAGCTCCCACTGAAATTAACATTACATGAATGTCATTTCAGTAATAAAAACGCAATGCTCCAACTGGATTTGTCAACACTGTAAGTGTTACATCACTAGTAGAAAGCAAATAACAATTTATTAACTTTCCTATTCTCTTAGAATACCCACAAGTAGTAATGTACTTAGGTATTGAATAGAGAATATGAAGTTCTACTTATGTAAATGAGGAACTAGCCATTCATGCTTTCATTTAACTTGAATATTAGCATGCAATTCCTCCTTTATCGTCTACATAGCCACAAGGGTATTTAGCACTTTAAGGAATAACGTGAGTCCAAGAAAAACATCTAGCAAATATGCTAGTAATTTCTTTACTCGCTGCGGTTTAAACTCATACATCGTGACAAGTGCAAGATGTCATTTATTTTGGTAGCTATAAACAAAATGTTTTCTAGGTACAAAAAATATTTTATCTTTCAATTATTTCATGACCAAAAAAGGGTAATGAAAGATCGTAAGTGAGTTTAAATATAATTGAGGAAGAATTCAATTATAACCCTATCTTAGTTTTGTCAACTAAGGAGAAAAGATAGGAGTTAGTCTTACTCTTCTTACCAGGAAAAGAGATTATGTTTGTCTTTTCTAAGAAAAAACAAACTTTTGTTTACGAATTATGTTGCAGTTACACAATTAATCAGAACATAGAAACTTCAATTTTAGTATTTTCGATAATTAAATTCTTAATAGAATTAACTACCCAATTAATTACTAATTAAGACTAAGATCCAACTACCTCCCACTTATTAACCAGAGGTCTGACCAGTGAGAAAACAAGTAGGCAAGTGGTAAGCAAAGATTGCTAATTGCATTAAAATGCAACTCTTAGACTTATGAGACCGGTCAAGACATTAATCGACAAGTAATAATGTCAAGAGCATCTTTAGTTCTCATCTTATGCCGCGGGTCCAAGGTCTGACCAAGCATACTCGAATTAAGTTGACCAAGCAAGAACGTGCAAAAATTACCAGAGGTCTGACTAGTGAATAAAATTCGCCATGGGTTGGAATGACCCTGAGGTCTGACTAGAGAGGCGAATCCAAGTGCACGTGTTCCTGGTTGGCTGGCATAGACTTAAGATTTAACCTATTTGGGGTATACACATAAAGTGATAAAATGGTGTGTACAAAGAAGCATGCAAATAACTTTGTAACACTAATTTTTAAAAAACCTTTAATAATGACACTATAGTGACATGCCATGGTTCACGGTAACTCCAATCGAACGCATAAAGAAGCGGATAATCAGGTCAGCGCGAAGCTTATTAAAAACCTGAATTCTTTAGGAATGTTGACCACTCCGCCTTAAACTTCTCTTATAGTTTGTTCTAGTGGATGAGCCGTACTTTCTATGAGTCCATAGCGTCCAGTTTTTAAATTCATGAAAAACATGTTTCATAGTTTTAGGTCTTTTAATGTTATAAAAACATATTTTCCATAAAACACATAGCAGGTCACAATGAATATGTTTTAGGCGTGTAGAATTAAAGACCGGTTTAATGTCAGCTTTATTGTTATTAGTCTGTATTCCATTTGTTTAGGCATGTAAACATGTAAACTAGTAAACAAATAAGCATGTAGGATACAATAATAAACAATTGTATAACATTAAATAAAACAAGTAACAAGTAATAATCTGAGTTCTCTACGAGTCTTTCCCAATTGGAGAACCATAAGACCCTCAGTAGGTTTTTATTAAGTGCCTAGATCGCCCCATGCATCACAAATTAATGTGATTGAGTAGGTCTTATAGCTGGAATTTAGGAAACAAATCAAACTAGCAATTTAAAAGATCTATTTTCCAAAAAAATAACAAATATTTAATTTCCAAAAATAAAATATTTACAAGATCTTTTAAATAATTAGGAAGATTTATAATCCAAAATAAACAAATTAAAAGAAGAAACAAACATGGCTAAATTAACAATTAATTATATTCCTCTTTTAATTCCATATTAACTATTAATCATTAATATGCAAGATCTAGCAATTTTTTTTATTAATTTATGGTAAAGATTTGCATATCTTATCTTAAATTACACTAAAAACAATAATAATAGAAAAATAATCGCAGAATTAAAAATTAAAATCTTAGGCCGTGTAACAATGCGTTTTTAAAATTCGATTTTTTTAAAGCGTGTAACTCTAGATGCCAAAAGAGTTGACTCGTGATGCCCTTGTTGGAATTTATTAATTAAGCGAACACAAATTAGCACGAGTGCGCAGCGGACTGGATCTAGTATATGGAAGCTAGGTACACATATTAAATAAAGAATGGTACCTTTTAGCGATTTTTCTGAATATATAAGTATTCTAAAATAGATCACCTCTACGCTTGCCTCAACACAAACACGTCATACCGAGTAGAGTTGATTGCTAGTCTACCTTCACGAACCAAACACCTTGTGTTGAATCGAACGAACCAAACGCACCCTTGGTGTACCTTTGTGCGATCGAACCAAAACTAAAACCAAGAACCCTAATTAGGGTTTGTAGAAAAACCCTAATTAGGGTTTGTATAAAAACCCTAATTCTTGAATCACCCTTAAACCAAAAACCTTAGCAAAGGTTTGTGTTACGTTAAGCTAGGACGAACAACAAAACTACAATCGTCAAGCAAGGAAGTAGAGAAAATCGAAAACCCTAAAAGGGTTAGGGTTTTGATTGGTTTAAGTAGACAAACCGAAAATCTCTAAAGGTTTAGGGATTTCG